>JAQQZX010000017.1:15241578-15251346 GCA_030068355.1 Notoglanidium maculatum
TTTTAGGTTTGTCAAGGGATTTGAACATGTGCAACGTTAACACCGTTTCAGGAGCTAAAATACGGCCTTGAGGTCTCAGTTACGCCTCATTTTACTAAGTTTAAACTCAGCAGGTGATTAATTTAACCTCCTCTGATTGACTGTAACTCCTTAAATACACATTGTATGCTGATATATGCGGAGTATGTCAAACATTTACACCATGTTTTGTCCTCCAAGGAAGACCAATAGGATGGAGATTTTCTCTCTCAGGTGTGCCTTGAGGTATTTTATATAGGTTTTATTACACTTCATTACACTTTGGGCCTAATAATAATAATAAGCTTTGGAGTACACTCTGCTGCTGAATATTAGAAAACAGCAGACTTTAATGAAACACAGAGTTCATATTTGATATCGATACTGATATTTAAGAGGTCTTGGACCCCTCAGCCAGTCGGTGTTTGAATTTATCTTCTAAAAGCTGTACATCTTCTCAAACTGTCGATTGTGCAGCGTCATGGGTGTAACACACACAGAGGAACGCTCCATCTGCCCTCTGCCACATTCAGGTGCCTGTGATTGGTTAGTGAAGCTGTGATTGACAGGGCAGAGACAGTAGGCCCCTCCCACCCAGAGAGCATGGATAACTTTCTCTCTCTCTTTCTCTTGGTCTAGACAAGGTTTAAGTGTGAATGTTGCATGTTTGAGATGAAGTTTGAAAAAAACCATCCAAAAGGAAGAAGGTTTACACACGGTGAGACCGTTCTGCTGTATCACGCTCTGAAGCACACTCTTGGATGTAGAATGGACGTCCACGCTCACCACTGTTGTCTAAAAAGAAAAAAATCAAAAAGTTAAAAGAAAGAATTCTTTTATTTTTTTCGTGATGTTTTTGTCAAACTTATTTTTCAGCCTTATTTATCAAGGTTTGTTAATGTCCGAATTTTGTTTGTTGAAGTTTGTCGCTTGATAACATCGTTTTTGTAATTATTATTATCATAAACAGAGCATGTGTCAAATTACATACAGCAAATGCAAATTGGTGGATATTTATTAAACATTCTTCTACATATTCATGATGATCCATTTACATTTACAGCATTTGGCAGACGCCCTTATCCAGAGCAACTTACAGAAGTGCTTTGAAGTCTCTATCAGTAAATATATTCTGATACTGACTCACTAGGACCTGGGCTAAGAACACCATCACACTAAAAAATGATCCACAGCTCTTATTGCTTATCAGGAAGTATTAAAATTTATAAATGACTGTTAATGTTCTCAAGTCCTGGTCTTGACTCCTGCCGTGAGCTTCTGTGATGTTTTCTGGCTTCAGTATGATTTCTGTACATTCTGATCAAACAGACTCTCACCTGGTCATGACTCTGTGTGCATTTTACTGGAAAATATCCTGCTGGTATTGCAAACACACAGCACTTCAGGAAATGAAGGACTGATTCCTCAGATCCTACAGGAAGTTAGGTGTGTCTGTGTATCAGGGGATCTGAGGATCACGATCCACAGCTGAGACCAAACAAGGTCAAGGTCAATGTTTCTTTATTGCCATCAGCAACTGTGCATTTGTACAAAGTGAGATGAAACAGTGGATCTCAACGGACCGTGGTGCGACGATAAAACAAAGAACAGTGTACAAACAGTGCAGGTTAGATGTAGTGCAGTCATCATACTGCACATGAACAGTCATTGACAGCACTGCAGTGGGAGTTACATCACATAAAGGATGAAGAGGATGATATTACATGTGGTGATGTACAGGAATGTCACTTCAGCTAGGCCAGAGTTAAACATTTGTGTGCATTGGGAGTTCTGATAGTATAAATTGTATAAATGAGACATATGTAAGTCACTCTGGATAAGGGCGTCTGCCAAATGACATAAATGTAAATCTAAATGAAAGCTTGTACTATGAAACTCTTCCACAGTCTGGTAGATCAAGCTCAGATGCTTCAGTACTCCAGATGACAGTAGTGCAGGGTTTGTGTGAGGTGTGAGAATGGAGTTCCACACTGCTGTATGCTCTACAAGTGCAGGGTTTGCCCTGCAGGGCCAGTACAGGCACTCTGATGACCTTCTCAGCAGCTCTCACTATCCACTGCAGGGTGTTGTGGTCAGAGACACTGGAGTTCCCGTACATAGACAACGGCACACCTTCTTAGCTATAGAAGTGGTATTGAGGGACCAAGTAAGATCATCCGAAATGAGGACAACCAGAAATTTGATGCTTTTTATTCCCCCTCAAAGATGGAGCCATCAATGGACAGGGGAAAGTGGTTGGTATCAGATGTTCTGAAGCCTACTATCATCTCTTTTGTTTTTACCACATTAAAAGAGAAATTAGTGGTCTTACCCCAGGCAGCGAGTCTCAGCACCTCCTCCCTGTAAGCTGATGTTGTTAAAGAGGGCCACTTCAGTCACATCATCTGAAAATTTGAGGATGTACTTAGAGCTGAACTCCTCAGAACAGTCATGGACCAATAGTGTGAAGAGCAGTGGGCTAAGGACACAGCCCTGTGGCACACCTGTGCTCAGTGTGATGGTGCTAGAGGAGTTGGAGCCAATACCAACTGAGACCTTTCAATCAGGAAGTCAAGGATCCAATTGTAGAAGAAGGTGTTCGAACCAAACCTGCTTGATTTTGTATTCAGAGTCTTCAGGATGATGTTGTTAAAGGCTGAGCTGAAGTCACTGAATAGTATTCTTATATAGGAATCCTACCTTCTTGTTCATCTGGGTGAGTGACAGGTGAAGTGAGGTGGATGTCAGAAGATCAGCTATGGTGGTAAACAAACTGGAGAAGATCCATTGAAACATGTCGGAATGACTGCCTGGCTCAGGGAGGTGTAAAAAACATCTGTCAGGACATCAGCCAGCTGTTCTACACATTCTTTGAGGTAATGTTGTCAGGTCAAGCAGCTTTGCATGGATTCACTCTGGTTAGATACAGTATCTTCTCACCTGGGCTGTGGACTGTTCTGTACTTCAGAACATGCATAGAAGTCATTCCGAGTAACAGGAAGTGAGGCATCATTGTCACAGAGATGAGTTACTGATTTATATCCAATGATGGTCTTAAAGCCTTTTCACAAGCCCTGGTGTCCTGGAAGTGCCCATTTTCTGCATATATGCACGTTTTTGTTTCCTAATTCACCGAGACAGGTTAGCTGGTGCAGATCTGAGTGTAAACTTGTCTCCTGATCTGAAGGCAGCATCTCAGAATATTAGCATCTGCCAGACGTCTGCAGACAGCCAGGGCCGGCTGTTGTGTGTCTTATAGATAGTAACATCATCAGTGCATTTACTGATTCACAGCTGCTGTGTATTCCTCCAGTTCATTAGGGTTAGCTGGAATGTACACAGCAAACAGCACAATGGGAAAGAACTCAATCGACAAAAGTCAAAATTTCACTGTGATTCATTCTACCATTGCAGGACAGTGTTTAGAAACATCCGTAGGAAATGTACATCATTTGTTGTTGTTGTAAGTACACAGCCCACCACCTGTTTCTTACTGCTCCTTGCTACACCGCCAAATAAGGAATTCCGTTCAGTGAAGAGTAGCAGCAGTCCCTTGTTTCACGCTGTGTAGTCTGTCGGAGTTTTAAATAATTCATTCTGTTGTCTAGAGAGTGAACATTTGCCAGCAGAATGGATGGAAGAGCTGGTCTAGCTTTCAGCCTCATGCACAGTACTGTTCGTTTATCATTCTTACACGTGCAGTCACACTGTTTGTAGACATGTGTCTACCACCTACCTGCCCTCCGCCACGTGAATTACCCGTGGCCTGGTAGGAGTAGCAAGTGGAGCTCATGTAGCCTCTCCAGCAGTGTCACATCCACAGATCCTTCTGTACAATGTTTACACCATTGTAGCGGAGTTTCTTGGTCATAAACACAAAAGTCTGTGATTCAGTTACGCATAGATGGTAAACAGGTGAGAAACACAAACAGGAACATAAAACATCTAGCACTGAATCTGAATCACACAGAGGGGCTGCTGTGTAGACGTCTGCACCACTGCCATCTAGTTATATATGTGCATAAACAATGTCAGGATGGGGTTAATTCCGGGGATGATTATAACTGCGGGTCAGATGGTCAGGCTTGGGGGCAACACCAGGATCAGGGCCTCGTTCCTGCGCTGGGTGTAATTGTTGACTTCCCTTTAGCCCTCGGTTAAATCCTCAGAGATCTTGTCAAAATATGATTAGTTGGAGGAAAGCTTGTTAGATAATGCGTTAGCGGGATCGGCTCAACAAAAAGCAAAAACAGGGTTTAACTGGGTTTTATTCCTCCATGACAGGAATCAGTTCAGTGCTGTCCTTCCTGCTGCTGAGATCGAATGCATTTAGACAAATCTTTACAAAGTCCTTTACAAATGGAAACTGTTGAAATAAACAACTGACAATGAAGTGAAAGGATCTGCACCACGTTCCCTTCGACCCGCATCGAGAAAAGCGCATCAAGAAGTGGAGCGAATTTCAACTTGGACTAAAGAGCCATTTATTTACTAAGAGCTTTACAGGGCACTAAAAAACCCCTTTCTCTTGTACTCTAATACTTTCTGTAGTAAAACATCTGTAAGTATTAGAACACAAACAGTACAGGACCTGAGTAAGTTGCTCTGGAAAAGAAATACTGTAAATGTTAATGATTGCATGTAGCAATAGGAAAGGTCTAGATGCAAACAAACAAACAAAAAAAATCTAAAAAGCAAGAGGAAAATGTCATATAAAAGAAAAAAAAGGATTCCAGAACCAGAGAAAAATAGTTCCAGGAGCATTCTGAATGTGAGGGAAGGGTTCTAGATCTAAAAGGTGGGTTTCAGAATCAAAAGGAGAGTTCTAGATGCAAACTTTCCATTTTTCTACTTCATATAACACATTTATTTGACTATTTTTTAGCTACTGTAGTCACTATATGGCATGTGTTTCAGGTCAGGAGTGTTTGGCGTTGTTCCTGGTGCCGCTAGGTAAGACAAGCCGTGTGGGATTTATGTTCAGAACTGAAACATGGTTGCTTTAGCTTTAGAGAGAAAACATGTCACGGGGCTTGATGACACGTCCTGAGTGTAAATAAAGCTGAAGAGGGATCCGAGAGAAACTCACCACCACCGAGTCGAACAGCTGAACATTCAAGATGATACGATTTGGGACTAAATGCTGCCTGGCTCTCGCGCTGTGCCTGGAATTATCATTATTAAACACACACACAAACACACACACACACACACACACACACACACACACACACACACACCAAACCAATGACCACAATGTCAACGCAATTCAAAGGCACTAATCAGATCTATTAATACACACACACAGAGGCGTTTAACACGAGGGCAGGATGTAGGCAGGAGAACACATTGCACTGTGTGTGAAATTGCCTTTTTAACAGTTGACGTGGAGTGAAAACAGTCAACCACAGAGCTGTGACAGCGCTCAAACGCTCAGAGGGGAAATGTGAGTTCTATAATGAACGTGTAAATACATCCCTCATTAAATAAAGACTCGCATGTCAGAGTCAGCAAGCACAAAACTCTTGGGGGCGTGCAGTTCCAGGAAAATAACCACCAGGGGGCAGCGATGAGACCGAGTCACGGCTACCTCCCTGTAGTATTCTGCCTTAACAGCACGTCCACAAGTGTTTCATTCCCCTTTACACCACAGCAGCTTACCAACGCGTTCAGCTTCACCTCTGACTGTTACAAAGCTCTGACACTGGAGACTGCTTCCACACGTCACACACAGTAAACACATTTCCCCTAACAGGAATCTTCTTTTAAACCTTCCCCAATGAGTAACAGGAGTAGCTGTGAGTATCTTCTCAAGCGAACTAACCACAAATTAATTAGCCCACTAATCAGTGTGATGTACTGACTCGCTGGTGTGTACACGGGGCTCCAGCAGTACCGAACACCAGGCCCTGTGTGAAACGCTCTGCTCATGGGATGGGTTTTTTCTCACCATTGTAAAGCGCACAGCCACTTGTCCTTTGCCTCTGAAGAGCTGTGAAAAAACAACAAGCAAGAGTGAGAGATTAAAACACAGAGCTCATTACAGTAACACCTGAACATTATATATAATATAAAGCACGTGTTCCTCTGAGAACACACATCATCATCATACGCTGGATTTATCCTCACACCAACGCAGCGTGCTGTCTTCACTAACCAGCAAAATGATCTCTACATTGCATTTTATTACAGGCTTGAGTGTGTGTGCACATGAGTGTGTGCACGTGAGAGTTCCTGAGAAATTGTCAAATTAAAAGATTATTTCACTGAAACCGTTTTTTTTTTTATAAAACATCATTGTGTTTATCATTCTGTTGTTAAGCTATTATTCACATCTTATATAAATATTAGAACTTCTGCATTATTTATTCTTTATTTGTCTCTCATTTATTTTGTACATGCAGGTATGTTTTCATTTGTCTGTCATTTTTATTGTTTCTGTCTTGTGTATTATTTCCTATTCATACTTGCATGTTGTGTACCTGTTTTGTTTACTGTACAAAAACAGGACATTTATTATTTCTGCTTATTTGCAGGGAGCTTGTCTAAGCTAAAGCCCCATACTTTATAAAATGTGTTCTTATTAAATCATTTACACTTCACAAAAACACGCAAGCGATCAGCTCTACATCACGTCTGCACAAAGTTAGTGACTGAGGAATAATTAAGCCTCGAACTGAAACCTTAATTCTACGGAAACATTTCACCTCGGAGGAGGGATTTAAAGTGTGAGTGTGTAATTAGTGTTCAATGGTCACACCTCAGAGTCACGACGTAATTGGTTGTCGGCCAGCCAATCACAAAGGAGGTTTTGGTGCTGAACATCCTGCTTGTGACACGATGTGTACAGGAAGCCAGCCAAATGTCAGACAGACTCACACGAGCTTTCAGCTTCAGATAGAGAGACCTACACACACACACACACACACACACACACACACACACACACACACATGTTAGAGTCTCAGGATTTTAGCTTCAAACACATGGCAATAAACTGAACACACACACACACACACTTGGTTTTGGCGACAATAAGTGAGTCTGTGGAAAGTAGAAGGAGCCTCTCTCGCATCTCCGAGCCAATGGTAAGATGGACGTGGTCTTCCAGGAGAAGCAATGCATTCTGGGATTCGTGATCTTCCCAATACGTATCACTGTGGGAAACACAAACATTGCAGGGTTACCATGGCAACCATTCAGTTATCAACCAAATCAAGCTGCTGAGCGCTGCACTCTGATTGGTCGTCAGGTGGTGATTAATTCTAACAGCGGCTCTGACAGCAGTGCAGCTTTATATTAATGCACTCGTTCCAATGCGTTACGGTTTCCATAGTAACGGCTCATTCACAGGGACGTGTACAGTTTACACTGCACTGCACTTTCTCACTCGACTTCTATCTTATTCACTTGGAGAGAGAGAATAAAGCGAGGCTGCTGAGGGAACGACGGTTTATAGCTGCTATAGCGGAAGCGAGAACAGGAATTTACTGAAATGTAACTATAAATGGATGAAAGTGTGGTGTGTCGATCTTTAATGAATATAAAGTGTAAATGTTGGTGTAAAAGTTGCTGTGTGTAAGAGGGATAACACACTCAGGGTCGTGCTGTTACAGAAAAATAATCAATAGTCAGGAAGGTAATAGAAACTCCACGTCATCACGCCATCACTCAGTATTTTACTGTAACACTCCCCCCCTACACACACACACGAAAAGAGTGAATATTTTACTTAATGCATGAAATATGTAATTAACGTTACTAACGGATCATTTAATCACGTTACACAGTTAGTAAATAATTAATGAGAATTTAAACTGGGAATTAGTGAGAAAGTAAACTGCATGCTAACAGCATTAATCCAATATTAATAATGTTTACAGACTATTTGGCTAATAGGTAAATTATTTGTAATTAATCAAAACTTCCTCACTGGGTAATAAATAATTAATAAACTTTAACATTTAAAATGTAAAATTTTACCAAAGGGGGAAAAACGGAAAAACAATTATTTTGATTTCTTTCTGCCTCTTCTTGTTTTCACTGCTGGCATGAATGACGCAGGTTATGAGGCTTTCTGCAGTGTGTGTGTGTGTGTGTGTGTGTGTGTGTGTGTGTGTGTGTGTGTGTGTGTGTCGTGTGTGTGCGTGTGTGTGTGTGCGTGCGTGTGCGTGTGTGTGTGTGTGTGTGTGTGGTGTGTGTGCGTGTTTGTGTGTGTGTGTGTGCGTGCGTGTGCGTGTGTGTGTGCGTGTGTGTGCGTGTATCTCCACACTGCATTCCTGCCCATATAAGGTCGAGTTAAACTGGTAGCACCAAATCATTTAAATGTAAACAGTGCCTCTGTGTGTGTGTGTGTGTGTGTGTGTGTGTGTGTGTTTGTACAGTATGTGTGTGTGTGTGTGTGTGTGTGTGTGTTATTCATGACTTTTTCATGGTTACTTCAAATTGAACACTAACTAAAAGATCATTAAAATCATTTTGATAAAAAAAAATTCTGTGTAATATTTTTCTGTGAAGGGCATATGTGGCAAAAATTTTGGCACCCCTTTGGTTGGTCTTTACCATTTGTTACTTGACCTGTACTTCAGATCATTTACATAACAACTTAAGTTAAAATACCATTAAAGCCAGCCATGACCAAAACTAATAAAGTCCCAAAAGTCTGGAACTATCTGCAAATTTTTTGCGCAGTAATTGGCAGCAGGATCAGATGCACAGATGCACAGCGAGGAGGAGGAGGAGGAAAATCAGTTCTGAACACAAGTTGCGTTTTAATTATTTATGTTTATTTTTCTAGTCTGATTCTCATTCTGTCTTTAAACCTCAGCAGGGATTTGTTTCTTCACCTCTGTAGTAGTTTCTGTGTTGCTGTGTATCGCTGAGTTACCTGTCTATTACATTACACACTTTATATACTCACTTCTTGGAATGTACTCTGAGCTCAGTGTGGTGAATTATTTATCTAACATATTATCCAATCAGCCACATTTGCACCATTATATTTATTTATTTGTTTGTTTGTTTGATTTCATTTATTGGACAGTTCACTCTGTAGCTTCTAAAAACTCCATATTAGACATTAATTAAAATTGCAGTGAGTTAAATACCTGTGTAGAGTCCTGGTTTTGCTGAACACTTTAATAATGTTGTGTTTCCTGTGGACTGTCATCTTCATCACCTACAACACACACACACACACACACACACACACACACACACACGGGAATGTTATAGTGTAACACCGATGGAGAAGACACCACGGCATCATCACAAATGTGAGATTTCATCTCATTCAGATGGGTGTGAGGAGGTCTCAGCATGAGGACGTGTCATAGTGAGGACGTGTCTGCGTGAGGACGTGTCAGGTTATTGGTCAGTAGTGTGGTATAGGCTGTGATATTATTCCTAACTTTTCCACACACTGCTGCCGCTTCTGTACGGCCGCTGTAACGCTGTGCCGCTGTAACGCTGTGTTGTTGTAACGCTGTGCTGCTGTAACGCTGTGTTGTTGTAACGCTGTGCCGCTGTAACGCTGTGCCGCTGTAACGCTGTGATTCTGTAACGCTGTGTTGTAACGCTGTGCCGCTGTAACGCTGTGATTCTGTAACGCTGTGTTGTTGTAACGCTGTGCCGCTGTAACGCTGTGTCGCTGTAATGCTGTGCCGCTGTGATTCTGTAACGCTGTGCCGCTGTAACGCTGTGTTGTTGTAACGCTGTGCCGCTGTAACGCTGTGCCGCTGTAACGCTGTG
>JAQQZX010000017.1:15286611-15294111 GCA_030068355.1 Notoglanidium maculatum
ATCACAACCAATCAGATCACTCGCCTCTCAGGCCCCGGCGACGCCACGGCGACCAGCGACCTAATTCAGCTCTTAAAGGGACAGCGCGTGTGCTTTTAGTGGATAAGAGGAAAAAACAACAAATATGAGCTGACCACTAACACACACACACACACACACACACACACACACACACACACACACACACAGGGTACTGAGGTGACCTTTAACTATTTTCTCCTGAGAGTTTTTGCCTTTGTGCTTTGTGTGTGTGTGTGTGTGTGTGTGTGTGTGTGTGACAGTGTTAGGTGATGGAGGTTGACATCCTCCTGCAGCTTTTTTCTTTCATCCCCTCATCCCTGCCTCTTTCTCATCCCTCGTTCTTTCTCTCCTGTGGATAAGAATAACTCGCCATGCCTGACCAAATCTGCCTGTAACAAACACACACACACACACACACACACACACACACACACACACACACACACACTAAACCAATACCATCTGAGCATGTTTTATGTTTTTGACAGAGCGGATGCAGGAAATCAGCAGCAGAAGCGTCTTTGTCCGATCACAGACTCGTTTATTTTCATAAATTACAAACGAATTCCACTGACTTTGAAAATTTTGAAAATCCTGTTTATTATGAACAGTTTCATATTTATACTACTGACATGTTGCTCGGATGATTGTTTTAAAAGTTCTGCTGCTGTTGTCTGATAAAGTTACACTTTTTGTCCTTGTTGTTTTTTAAACATGTCGCACGACGTCGATTTTCTTCATTAAAGAATTTTCTCACTCAGCCAAAACGTCTGTGGATCAAACGCAAATGAAAATGTCCATTTTTATTTGTTTTATAATTCTTTTACATCCTGCACAGCACTAACACTTAGGCAGTGATTATAATTAGTTTAAATTATGAAATTAAAATGGCAGATTTTTTTAATCTCTCACTGATGAATTTACTTTCAAATAGTTTGTGAAAATCTTCTTAACACTCGTTTAACTTTAACATGAAGTACGAGTACATATAATTATTCACATGAATGTTGATTAGTTTCCTAATCATTACCACGTCTTACTGAGGGGTTGTGTAATGAACACAGGACCGGAGATGTTTACATCGACACGTGACGCAAAACTCTGAAATTCCTGAAAAAAACTTTAATTATAGCAAATAAAATATTAAAAATAAAGGATGAAGGCATGAAAATTTCAGAATGATGTTGATACTGGAAGTAGGTCATCAGGACTGATTGCAGTCCGATGTCACTAAATGTGTGTGTGTGTGTGTGTGTGTGTGTGTGTGTGCGTGTGTGTGTTCGGTAGCTCTTTACTGCGTTTGGTTTCCATTTCCTCTGCTCCCAAGCGATAGATCTATTTCAAACTAATGTTCTCGCTGTCACACACACATACATGCATGTGCACTTTAATACACACACACACACACACACACACACACACACACACACACACACAGACACACACACAGAGCCCATTAAGGATACACTCCGTCCTACAGAGCCTCGACATCATCAAGGTCAGAGATTCACCACGAAACATCTGCCGCTGAGAAAGCATGAGCGAGTGTGTGTGTGTGTGTGTGTGTGTGTGTGTGTGTCTGGAGCATGCCTGTAACAATACCGAATTTCACAGCAACATTTTTCTGTGTCAGTTGAAATCTTTGGAAGTTAAACCTTTTGGTGATTATAAACAAAATGATAAATGATTAAATTCTACACCAGGAAGTAAGTGTGTGTGTGTGTGTGTGTGTGTGTGTGTGTGTGTGTGTTATTTTATCCTGCTTTTCCTGCCCCCAGTGACCTTTGACCCACGGATTAAAATGATACAGAGAAGACGAGTCCCTCGTCTCCAGCACTGATTCTCTCCTTTAGATATTATTTATAATATTTATAATATTTCTGTAATAACTCACGTGCTGTGTGTAGTAATGGAATATTCTGGAATTAAAGAAAACTAAATAAATAAATTACTGTAACTGTCCAGTTTTATGTTTTAAAAAAACAACCAAAAAAAAAACAACCAAACAAAAAAAACCATTAATTCTAATTGTTTAACAAAAAGTGCAGAAAATGTTAATAAAAAGTCTTTTATATATAAAATTCCAGTTCGCAGTAAACGGCTCCCCTGAGAGAGAATTTATTCATTGTTGTTAGCGCTGCAACTTATAATATTTTTTTCTTAATAATTAAAAAATATTGTATGTGATCAAACTCTCAAAATCTAACATAAAAGAAATAACTATATATATTTTAATCTTAAACTGGGAGCAGCGTAACGCGGCTCGACGCCGAACGTAAGCGTTACTAGATTTTAAAGGATTCTGTTCTTGAGTTTGTTGTGGTATTTGTTTCTCATCTTTTCTGTAAAAACATTTTAACGCGTGTTATCAGTGACGTTATCAGTGTCACTGCTCTCAGCCAATCAGAGCACGGCGCCGGGCCGAGAGCGGCAACTGAAGCGCAGGAAACTGGAGCTTTAAATCCTTAAACGTCTAGTTTTGTTTATGAAACTCCAGCGGGAATAACGAGAGAATGATCTGAGCGGAGGTCCGGGGTCAAAGGTCAGGTGCAGCGCAGGAGGTCGAGGTGTGGCCCTGCGTTCCGGGGCTGATGGGAGGGAGTAGTTTAGTTTCATTATTGTAATTTGTTATTAATTGTGTGCGTTTTTCTGACATTAGTAGTGTTGTATGTGAGTGTTTGAGATGTTTAACACACTGCTGCTGTAATTGCACACCTTCAGAACTAGCTATACAGTTCAGACACTGATATATGAAGGTCATTCTTTTGGACATATTTAGAATTCCCATAATTCCGGCTGTGACTGAAAACTGATGTTTCACACACTCATTGAAACAGCAACGTCACGACACCATAACCGTGATCAAATGTTAACCCATTATTAATGTTACTGTCACTACTGTAACGTTTCATTTCCGATTCTGTGTGTGTGTGTGTGTCTGTGTGTGTGTGTGGCAGGCATGTTTTTATATCTCAGTGAGGACCAAATAGGAACATCTGTCAGGTCTGACCTTATGGGGACATTTTTCAGGTCCCCACAAGGAAAAGTTTTTTTTTTCTTGTAGTTCCTGTGGTTAAGGGTAGAAAGTCCTCGCAAGGCTTCTAATACAAGCATGTGTGTGTGTTCAGGCTAGCGTGTCCGTCTGTAGGGCAGATCATACACGTGATAAATGAGTTTGCTGAATTTCCTGAACATCCTACACACACACACACACACACACACATACACACACACACACAGAGGGTTTAAACAGTTTTGTAACACTAAAAGGAAAATCACTGGAAATTCTGATATATTGCACGTACAATACCAGCGGTAATTAAGGATAAAATAATATTGGGTTTGGGGTGTGTGCGTGTGTGTTTTAGTGTGTGTGCGTGTGCACGCAAGTGAGTGAGTGTGTATGTGTGTGTTAGGTTAATGCTGAGTTTTATCCTACTCTTTCTCTGGTGATTGGTGTTGAATAAACAAGGATGAATCTGCAGTAAGGCAGTGATTACAGTTAGTGTGTGTGTGTGTGTGCGTGTGTGTGTGTGTGTGTGTGTGTGTGTGTGTGTGTGTGTGTGTGCGTGTGTGTGTGTGATTATTGTGTGGGATTGTGTTTGCTCAGAGGAAATTAAGCAGGCGCGGCCTCCCAATTCCTCCTCCAGCACTCTGAGGAAAATCACATCCAGATCTCTCAGTGTGTGTTTGCACAAATACCGGTTTCAAAGTGTGTGTGTGTGTGTGTGTGTGTGTGTGGGACTGACAGGGACAGAGGGAAGTCAATTTGGACACAGCGGTCCTCAGTAATGTATCTGTGTGTGTGTGTGTGTGTGTGTGTTTTACAGACTAGAATAAAATTCAGGTCAGGATAATTCAATACTCCACACATTTGCATTTTCAGTAGGAAAATGTGTGTCTGGACTTCATCTTAACCTTTGTGAGTGTGTGTGTGTGTGCGTGTGTGTGTGAGAGACATTCTAGCCCTTGTTCAGTATGTGTTCTCAGGTTAAAATGCTTTACGAGTGTATTAACACGACATGATTATGAACATATGATACAAATGCAGGAAGTGATTTTGCACTCTTTCTGTAATATAATATATATAAATAATATAATATCAGCCATAGTTCAGAATTTATAGAGTCAGTATTCAGGGCTCTCCCAAAACTACAGCTACAGCTCTAACCCTATTCTACACACTCGATAGCTCTGGATCTGAGTCAGGTTTAAGGTGTGAGTACTTTTGAAGCACACACACTTCAACAACATCAACAGCAGTCTGTTTAACAGGAGAAAACTTTTAGCACGTTCATATACCTGATCTGTTTATAGAGTAAAAACTACAAACTACACCTGGAACTATATTTATTATTATTATTATTATTATTATTATTAATTCTGCGTTAAAATTCTAGATTTCATCCCTAGAATTCTGAACCTGCTCTGTGTGTGTGTGGAACTACAGGAAACTTTACTTTTCCTGGATTTTCCTACATTACATTCTAGAACCCTGTAACAGAGACGTCTGAGTTTTAAGCCTGGAACCGCCGACTGATTTCGGAGTTCTGAGACTGGAATATATTATTGTCAATTTCAAATCCTGGAACAGGAAAAACTTTTACGGTCCAGAACCCGAACACTAACGGAGCTTCATCTAGAATTCTGAACGTTGTTTATAGTTCCATAATTCTGAAACTGGGGCACATCTTTATGCTTTATTTTACTATGGAGTGTTTCCAGAACACTGCAGCTGCACGGTCTTTGGATTTTGGTACTGAAATGGCTTGTGAAACTTGTGAAATCAGGACAGATTTATATTCAGATCAGTGCAAAAGCCTCAGTCACATGCAAAGGAATGCTGTAAAGTAAAGACGACTTCAAAACCAGTGAAATGAAATCTTTAAACGTCAAAGAAAAAACTAAACTAAAGAAAAATACTCCAAGTGCAGCAAACAGCAATAAACTGAACAAAGCCGATATTTAGTGTGACGACCCTTTTTTGGTTGTTTTTTTGAGACTTGTGCACAGAACTGTGGAAGTGTCGAGTTTGTAGACTTTTCACGGCTTCATGACTAAATTACTGACGCAAATTGTGACATTTTAAACGTGTCATTCTGTATAAAATCCTACATCATCATACCTCCTAAACTTCTGCACCGTGACTAATCCTGAGATGAAAACACTTCTATAACACGACTTATAAACCATTTTGAATGCATTAAAATAATAAGTAAATAAAGTTGTTAGAGTGCTGCAGCTGCGTCGTGTTTCATAGCGTTTACAGAAGACAGAGTCGTGTATACAGCACTGTAGTGCCTGTAGTGTGTAGTATAAAGTTTGTGTGATACTTAAACTCTATAAATCCGAGTCTCACACACACGCACACACACACACACACACACTGTTTCTCTCTCAGAGTGTGTACAGTTGTATAATGAGATGATAGATTGGATTTTCTAGCCGCTGCACTCGAGGCTGAGTTTCCTCAGTTGAATAGTCGAGCGCTTGCACGGAGTGAACACTCGCGTTAAACGTTCCAGATTGTTCCGAGACGTTCTGCATGCCTGCCGTAACCCTACACGCTGCGTGTGTGAGCCCTCGGCATGGTTCTCATTTATTCAGGAGGGTTTTGTTATGACAGCAATATCGGTTCTCCTCTTTTTCCCTGCGTGTGGGATGCGAGTGTGTGTGACGCGACGCTTTCTCAAAACGCTTTGACATTTTTCACCAAACACATGCGCTCTGATTAACACTGACAGAAAAGAGTTTGCTTTCGCTCCAAAAAAAAAAATGTTTGTGAATATCAGCCAGCAGTGTGTGTGTGTGTGTGTGTGTGTGTGTGGAAAGCAGGGGATACCGGAACTGTCTCCCTGCTTCTATCTTCATCATTCCAAAATTCTGGACCTGAAACTGCATCATAAGTCTTTACATTCTAGAGCCGAATCAGAATTTGGTTTCCTCTCCTTCTGACGCTGCAGTTTATTTTCTATAAATCTGTAATTATGACACTGGAACACATTTTATCTTTTATTCTCTTGAAGTTTTCCTCTGGAATTTTGTAGACTTTTGACTTTTATAATTGAAGAATTCTCCAACTAGAACATCTTTACGTTCTGGAATTCTGACGCTAGATCAGCTTCACCTGGAATTCCAAAGCTGCTTTATATACACTTTACATTTTTGCTCCTTTTTATTTATCTTTATTATATTTTAGAGTTTTTTTTAAAAGAATTTATGTTCAAGAAAGCCATCATCGTTCTCAAATTCTGGAACTTTACATTAAATTCTGACACTAAAGCAGCTTCATCTAGAATTCCCAAACTGCTTTATATTTCTAGCAAACTCACTTTTGTGAACAATAATACATTCATTCATGTGTGTTTGGTTTTTTTTTTGCATCAGTTGGAACAGGAAGTTCTTTGCGTGCTGGTGTGTGAGTCTGTAACTCTGCTGTGTTGTAGTGCTCCAGTTTCTCCACTAGGTGGAGCTCTAACTGTAAATCTTCACACACACTGAACACTCTGAGGTGTGAACAGCTTCTACTGTGACTTTTATAAATCCACTTATTTGTCCTGTGTGTGTGTGTGTGTGTGTGTGTGTGTGTGTGTGTGGAAGTTTTTAACTTTGACTTGAAGTTGCTGTGATATGAGGTTAGCATTACCTCCAGCATCAGCCCAGGTGTGTGTGTGTGTGTGTGTGTGTTAAATTTAGTTCAGGTGAGAATGGCTGCAATGCTGAATATGCATAAGTCAAGGTGTGTGTGTGTGTGTGTGTGTGTGTGTGTGTGTGTGTGTGTGTGTGTTACTTCTGATCAGTCCACTTCACTTCTCTCACGTCAACCACATCTCCTTAGCTCATAAATAATCATGCTGAGAAGGTGTGATTACCCATCATCCCACTCTAACACCTTCCTCTGTGTGTGTGTGTGTGTGTGTGTGTGTGTGTGTGTGTGTAAGATAACAGACAGATGGAAGCAGTCTAAAAAAATCTAAAAGAAAATTGAATAAATAACTTATTAAATCTGTATCTGAAATGTCCAATTCACTCCATTAGTCTAAGTGTGTGTGTGTCAGGGAGAGAGAGAGAGTGTGTGTGTGTGTGTGTGTGTCAGGGAGAGAGAGAGAGTGTGTGTGTGTGTGTGTCAGGGAGAGAGAGAGTGTGTGTGTGTGTGTGTGTGTGTCAGGGAGAGAGAGAGTGTGTGTGTGAATTGCAGTGCATTATTATTGTTCTTTATTGAAGACAAACATGATGGTGATGAGTTATTGATCAGGTCGCCTTTCCACATATCACCAGTGGGGTGTGTGTGCTGTGTGTGTGCTGTGTGTGTGTGCTGTGTGCTGTGTGTGTGTGCTGTGTGTGTGAGTGTGAGCATGTTATTACTTGTTTACTCAGGAATCAGAAATGGAGTGATGAGAAATGAGGACGAGTGAAAGTATTACATGATCATACATGCTTTACTATGAACTTTACTTTCACACACACACACACACACAC
>JAQQZX010000017.1:15299111-15305349 GCA_030068355.1 Notoglanidium maculatum
AAAATGGGATGGGCTGGGTGTTTGTTCCGTGCGCAGGGTTGCCAGGTTCGGTGTTTAATGTATAATATATTCTGAACATTTGAACTGGATTCCCAAAAGACTGAGAGAGACCTTTTTTTTAGCTGTACTTGTGGTGGGAGTATTGCTGAAACCTGGCAACCCTGTCCTGAGCTGTTCTGTAAATCTCCATGTGAAAATAAGAACCTCACTCTCATGTGACCTGTTTCTCCATCCTGATCCTGATACACACCTAACCTGGGAACCACAACCATAAACCTCAGAATCCCCCTCCGTCTGCTGTCCGTATCCGTCTTACACACCTCAGCTCTCCAGTCAGGATAAAGTGTTCCTATTCAGCTCTCTCTCTCTCTCTGTGCTATACAAATATTCTCTCCATTTTTTGACATCTCTCTTTCCCTTTTATTTTATTAGCATTGTATACTATAACTATATGAAATAAAATCACTTGTGATCCACTTTTTTCTTTTCTTCTTGCCACATAGTGCAACTCATATTTACATCTAAGTGTAAAGAAAAAAATACCACCTCGGTTTCAATCCTTTCCTTTTTCTTGTTTTTCTTTTCTTATTTTATCTTTTTTAAATCCTCAGACTAATTTGACTGCTTTTTTATTGCTTTTATAGCTTTCTTTTTTTTCTTTCTCCTTGGTGAAGAAGGTTATATTTGGTCATATTTTACCCTCTCGTGTCACCCGAGCTACGCTACACTGGGCTACGCTATGCTACGCTAGCTCCTAAGCCTCAGGGCTATCAGTTTTGGTACATTAGCTGCAACTAGCACTTTAGCTCTAGGCTACATGCTACGCTACGCTAAGCTAACCATGTCATTACGAGGCCAGCCAAGACTAATGATTTCACACACACCGCTACTTATGCTAGCGCCTGACGTCCCACTGGAACACACACACACACACACACACGTGCCGTGTTATGGATATATTAACAGTGACAGATAAATATTCAGTGAAGTCATGCTTTTCCAAGGACTGTTAACCCTCAGAGACTCTACACACACACGGGTTCTTGAGTTCTTACTGTGGTATTAGTTCTTGGTTCTCCTGTATAACTGTGCCTTAACAGAATAAGCTGACATTGTTGTATTTTAAACACACACACACACACAGGTGCTCTAAGGGAAATCTCGTGTCCCATTGTTGTCATGGAAACCGCTGACAGGTAGAACACACACACACACACACACACACACACACACACACACCCACCCCTGTCCTCTATTTTTATTCCCAACGTTCCAGCCTTCCCCAGGTATATAATCATCACCCACCTACCTGCACACACACACACACACACACACACACACCTGTCCTCTATTTTTATACTCTTACTTCATTCCCACAGGTTTTTTCCAGACCCTCATTAAGAAGTGTAAATCTGTGTGTGTGTGTGTGTGTGTGTGTGTGTGTGTGTGTCTGTGATTAACACACTGTCATTATAAATGTCATTCCGCAGGCTAATTAGCCAGACTGGCAATAAAAAAGAATCTTTAAATTTAAATTCTTTATAAAAATCCTAATAATCCTAATAATAATAGCAGTATTTAGATAACAGTAATAAAATGATACGAAGTCATGAAAGTTAAACAAAATGTCAAGTTTTAATACAATTTTCTAGCATGAAACATTAATTACAGAAAGTAATTTAACTGTGTTTAATAGTGGAAGCAGAGACAAAGTGGAGCGTCGCTAGCAGTCCTGACTCGATGTGTGATGTCACCGATTAGCTGAATAACTGCTAGCATGCTAACATAATTCATTAAATTATTAAACAATCACACATTATATGCATTTAAAAACAAATAAAGCTAATCAGTAACTGTGGAGCATTATAATGCCTTCACACACACACACACACACACTGGTTTGTGAGGACCTGTGTATCAGAGTAAGTGTAACTCACTGCTTTAACCTACAGCAGTAACCTTTAACTGTAACTTCAAAACATTAAACTAAATATCTCAGATCTTTCAGTTGAACAAAATATAAAGGCAGCATTTTAAATAAATAAGTATTTTATGAGGACCTCCCTGATGTCCTCACACTCACTGGCTTCTGCTAACAGGATTCGCCCAAGTGGGGAGTTCCCACTTCCGCTAAACACACAACAATGGCTGAGTCTATGAATAACATCTCCTGTAAATATCAGTGTTAAACACATTTAATCGCTGTGTCATGTTTTTGAAGACATGTGCGACTGTCGCCGCTTTCTGTTTTCCTCCTGAGGAGCCGGAGGTGTCTGAACGTGCGAGAGCTGCGCGAGAGCTTGGAGAGAGATCTGATTGTGGTGGAAAATGTCCGCTTTGGCACGAACAAAGCTGATCCAGCAAAGTGAACTGATCACTGACTAGCCATCTAACGCTAGCAAATAGATTCTCTCAGAGATATTTCACTCATTGTTTACAATTTTATTGTTCTGTAAAGTGAGAAATGAAATGAAATGACAAAATATGAAATATTATACATGGTCATGACATTAACATGCTACAAAGTTAGCATCAGTGCTAACATAAGCTACATCTTCTCACCTGTCTGTTAGCTGTGAAGAATGTAAAGTTATTTCTTTTGTCAGTTGTGTGTGTTGAGGGCTCCAACGTACTGCTGCAGTTTGGTGTCCATGACAGTAGAGAGGATAAAATGTAACCTCAGCAAGTGAGCTGATGAGCATGTCAGCGTTTATTCAGTAAAAATCTGCAACGCACGCCAGAAAATCCTTTAGTCTGCGTTTACGTACTTCTGTTTTTAGGGAAAGGACCGATCTGCAAATTGTCATGATTACCTGTCATTATGGGGACTTAATCATAAGTGTGCTTTACACACACAGACACACACAGACACACACACAGACACACAGACATGCACACAGACACACACACAGACACACAGACACACACACAGACACACAGACATACACACACACATTCTCCTTTTCTTATTGAGGACCAGCCACAGGGTCCCCACAAGGTCAAAACATCCGTGTATTTCTAATGCAGTCTAAACATCTAAAAAGAAACATTTACACAATGGTAGCGTTGTATGTGTGTGTGTGTGTGTGTGTGTGTGTGTGTGAGAGAGAGAGAGAGAGAGAGAAACTACACAAGCTAGACCAGTGTGCCACAAGTTCATAAAACTTTCAGCTGTTATTCTATACACACACACACACACACACACACACACACACACACACACACACACCCCAAATGAGCAGACATGGAGTGTCATGTGTGTGACTGGAACACTATAAATTAGACTTACCAATGTGTGTGTGTGTGTGTGTGTGTGTGTGTGTGTGTGTCTGCAAGCATATTACATGTTAATTTTCATTTGTAACATTGTTACTCAAATGTGCTAGAGAGACCATATAACCTTCAACACACACACACACTTAGGTTCAGCAGCACTATTACGGGAAACAAAGAGAGGAAGCGGAAGATCAATGAACTAATCAATGAGACACTGTGACAGAGAAAAAGAGAAGCGCTGTGTGTGTGTGTGTGTGTGTGTGTGTGTGTGTGTGTGTGTGTGTGTATCGAGTGTCTGATTCATATTTCATATGCACATGTGGTCTCTTTTTAAAGCCGTGTAATCAGACCGTAGAATGGAACGTTCAACAGTTGTGCGATTTTTACGATGACACGCTAGTGGAATGTTTGTGTGTGTGTGTGTGTGTGTGTGTGTGTGTGTGTGTGTGTGTGCATAGCATTTACGAGAGTGGAGAGAGTGTTTTGTCTCTGATGTCTTTGTTTCAGTAAACCATTTCAAATACAAAGCTTTGTGCTTTTGTTTTATTTGTCCAACACAAAGTTGCTGATTTCATGTTTATTTATTTACTTTTAAATAAGTATTACACTGTTTATACATTAGATAAACTTCAAAGTGTGAAACCTAACGGCTGAAACACGCTGGTGTCAGTGTGTGTCAGTGTGTGTGTGTGTGTGTGTGTGTGTGTGCTCAGTCAGACGCATGCAGCCGTGCCGCTCCACAGTTCACACTCCTGCAGCCGGCACGCATCGCTCAGGAGCGCACGCTTCCTTCTTGCCTGGTTTTCGGGGACTAAACCTGATTATCAGTTTAAAACAAACTGCACAAATTTACATAAAATAATTTGAATATTTTAATGATCTGAATAAAAAATTGCTGTCTGAAGTAGGATTTTTCTGGGACTTGAGAGAACTTGGCAAGTAAACGTTGTGTAATAAAGACTTCTTATTTACACTTTTACAAATTTTTATTTACAATCATCGAAATTACAAAATACAACTTTAAATGAGTTAATTTGAATATTTTAAATAAAGCATTTAAACATTTTTGTCTAAAGTGTGATTTTTGGGGACTTGGCCACCGGGTGGATGTTTAAACAGGATTAAAGAAAAACTGCACAAAAATAATCTCACAGTGTGTGTGTGTGTGTGTGTGTGTGTGTGTGTGTGTGTGTGTGAGGAAGAGCTCATATTCCTGTCTCATGTATAATTGATGAAATATTTATTAAACTCCAGCAGTTTTCTCATCTTTCAGGAATTTATTCTTTATTAATGAAAGATTCTGATTCTGAGATCTGATCACGGCTGATTTACTGATTCTCATAAAGACACACAGATAATCACCTTCAATTAATAACGCATTAACGGCCAAGATTTCTTTATTAATAATAAAGTAATAGGAATGAAATTAAAGTTGAAGTCAGCGATGTTACACCTGGAACAACTTCACTATTTAATAAATATAAAAATAAAAACACTTATAGAATAAAATTTCCATTCTTTCTTTTTCTTTCTTTCCTGCAACTTGGTGTCTTTCCCTCTTTATCCATCCTTCTTTCTTTTTTCTTTCCTAAATGCTTACTTCCATATTTTTCTTCATTATTCCTCCTTCCTTTCATCATCATTTTCCGTTTTGTCTCTTATCCATCATCTTTTCTTTCTTAGCTTCTCTGACTGCCTTTTCTGTCTTTCTTGCTTCCTGTCTTTTTATTCATCTTCATCCATAATTTCTTTGCTTGTTATTTTGTTTGTTTCTCTGCAAAGGCAGGATTTTAACCAGATGGTGAACGCTACAGATTGATTGATAATTAAGTATATAAAGTTAAAGATTTGTTCCTTAATAACTGCTGTACTTTACTACACTGAGTGTTTACAGATTAGCACGCTAGTGCTAGCTCAACAGGAAACAACGCTCGTCTCCGATGGTCAAACACACCTGGGATTAAAACACTTTACTGTCCATCTGATGAGAAAAAGATGAGCGAGTGTGTGTGTGTGTGAGAGAGAGAGACAGAAAGAGAGAGAGAGACAGAGAGACACAGAAAGAGAGACACAGAGAGAGAGACAGAGAGAGACAGACAGAGAGAGCGAGACACAGAGACAGAGAGAGAGGCTGGTGAAGGTGGTCTGTATGTGTGTTTATATACTTTTAACACAAACTTTTATCCACACTTTCATTCTTTCTTTCTGGCTTTCTTTGTGTGTGTGTGTGTGTGTGTGTGTGTGTGTGTGTGTGTGTGTGTGTGTGTGTGTGCGTGCGTGTGTGTGTGTGCTGGAATGCTAAATGTGTGTGTGTGTGTGCGTGTGTGTGTGTGCTGGAATGCTAAATGTGTGTGTGTGTGTTGTTTGGGCTATGAGCCAAAATAGCCAGTCCAGCAGCTGCCTTCTACAGTCTTTTTCTCTCTCTCTCACACACACACACACACACACACACACACACACACACACACACACACACACACATTCTGTGCCACATGCTCCCACATCACTAGTCTCGTTAGCATGATTAGCTTCTCCATGCATAAGCAGTGTTTGTTAGCTCAAGCTAACACTGACTGACTGCAACTTTGCTATGCTAACTCACAGGATATTATGCTAATAACCTTTAATGCTAATGTGCTGTGCTGTCATTAATATGAATTACACACACACACACACACAGCTGTGATGTGCTAATGTTTTCAGCTCTATGCTAAGTCACATAACCTTTTATGCTAATAATAATAATACTACTACTACTAATAAAATGTGTTGTTGTTTGCCGATTGTGATTCTTTTCAAGTTTTCCAGCATCTCCTCTCTTGTGCCCTACTTCTGTGTGTGTGTGTGTGTGTGTGTGTGTGTGGGTGTGTGTGTGTGTGTGTGTGTGTAGAGTGCTGACTTGTCATTCTTGAGCAGTCCCTGTAGTTTAAGTCTAACCTACAAAACACACTGAAGAGTCTTT
>JAQQZX010000017.1:15453953-15467345 GCA_030068355.1 Notoglanidium maculatum
ACACACACACACACACACACACACACACACACACACACACACACACACACACACACACACACACACACACACATGAAGCGAGAGCCACACAGATAGACAGCTGGATAGAGCGAGCAGTAGTGAGTGTTTACTACAGATCAGAAGGTCATGAGTTCCGGTCTCAGCACGGCCATGCCCTCACCTGCTCAGCTGGGTAAAATGGCGTAAATGTATGTCTGTGTTAGCGTGTGTGCTAAATGCAAAAATTGTTTATTTTGTATTCATTTTGTTGTTGTTTTTCTGTCTGTGTCGCTCTCGGTTAGTGTGCGGTGTTGATTAGCCGCAGTGTACTGTACATGTGAGAGACTCACCAGTGCAGTAACAGTAAATGCCAAACAATGCTTCAGTCAGAAATGCGCTAACCTTGTAACCTTGCTAACACTGTGAAAGCTAATATGCAATATCCGGTTAGCATGATGTCATTCACACACACAGGGTTAACCAGGGACAGCAAAAGTTCATACAGGATTAGCAACAACATTTATGTGTGCATGTGTGTGCATGTGTGTGCGCAAGAGAGATGCGGGGGGTGTCTGACCCTCTAAACCACAGAAAAGTATAAACAAACAGGAGAGGATTTAGGGTCCGGACGCAGTTGTTTGACATGTGAAGAGTGCGGTGCTTGATGACCTATTGGATCATATAACTAACACACACACACACACACACACACACACACACACACAATGCAGCATGCGAGTTATTGTTAACGTCATTATAATAACTTGAGACGTATATTTACATTGCGTCCGAGCTGTCAACCCGCTACACAAAAACACACACACACTGATTATCTGCTTTATACTCCTTGTGTGTGCAATGTGTGTGTGCAGTGTGTGTTCAGTGTGCACGATGTGTGTGTCCTCACTTCAGCTTCATTCTCATCAGCCTGGCCATTCAAAACAGTTTGTTCTTTTTAGCAACAAACGTCATAGAATTTTCATGTTGATGTAAAGAAAAGGCCAAATATTTATTCTGGGTGCCAAGTGACTGCTGCACTACACCGCAACACACACACACATGCCACAGGGACTATTTTTTTGTATTCTGGTGGCACAAATCATTTCTCACTTATTATCACCGTGCTGCAGAATTTAAAGGGGACATTCTGTGTAATATTTTTTAGCTGTTTTTGAAATGAGATACGTCGCTGTGACTTACCGGGACTTGTTTAAAGTGCACTGTTAGCTTCCTGGTCTGTAATGACCATAGAAAGAAAATAGGCAGAGAGAACAGGCCAGTTAAAAAAGTGCCCCCTTCCTATGTAGAAACGTAGCTGGTACCTCCCCTCATTAACATATGACTTTATATGAATGAAGGAGATGGGAGGAGCCGTCTAGTCATTCAGCAAACGGTTGCTTGGAAGGATCAAGCGGAGATGTCGAGGTGAAAGTGTAAGTGTGCTGTTCCAGGATCCATAAAGGAAATCCTCTACAGAGTCTTCCAAAGGAGGTTTTTACAGAAACATGGCTGACTGAGGATCACTTATTCACCTACAGACTCATTCCATACAACGCAGCAATCGGACATCTGAGCCTGCTAAGAGCAAAGCAGCGTGCTGCAGCATTTACAAGCTAATATTTAGAAATCTAATACTGACAGATGGAGCTGTTCCGCTCTGCTGGAGTCGACCGCCAGTCTGAATATTATAATAGATTGTAGTAGGCAGTTAGCTGTTGCTAGTTCAGGTTAGCTTGGCGAGTTAGAGATGTAAAAGGACACACAAGCTATGTAAATACTATACGTGTATAGTTTCAGGAATATTTGTTGCAACTGTACACAAGCATCTGGATGTGATCTTTAAAAGCAGCACAATGAAGAACGCAGCAGAACAGTTCCGCAGTAGTGAGTAGTGAACAAGAGAGCCAACTCCTGTTGCTACACCTCTGTGCTAAACCTTCAGTAAAGTAGCTGGGATTTTAGCATGAGCTTAAGGGGGACATGTCATACACTTTAGTTATTTAATATTATCTCATGCTGTTTTAACATGGAATGAAACCCTACAGGCTGATTTTGGAGCCATGCCTTTAAACGTAAATAGCTTTGCTCTGATTGGCCAACATCCAACATGCACATCATCCCCGCGCACGGATTCCGTTAGCCAATCGGGGTGAATCTATTTACATATTTCAATTTAAAGGCACGTTCCCCAAATTCAGCCTGTTTTAACCAACCACGTTAAAACGTCATGAAAGAAGAGCCAAGCCGTTTTTTTAATGAAACAATCTTGCCAGTTTTAAGAAAGTGTCAGGAATCTGCCCCTTGCTGCAAGTGCGGTGTTCATTGGGGAATTCATTATCTTCGTCACGTGTAGCGCGGAAGCACGTACTCGCGCATTATGGCGCAAACGACGGAGGACTACAGCCCCCACAAGTGCACACTCCCAGCCAGATCACGTGACCTGAAATTGGATGCAGATGCATCCAATAAAGAGAAAATCAGGTCATGTTTAAAAGGACTCTCGGTTGCGCTTCGGATTTCACGAAGCATTAGTTTAGCTCCCGAGACGCTACTGCCAAGCCTTTAATTACCCGTGTTTGCTTTCAAGTGTACTGGACTCTGCTTTCTGTTTTTGACTATTGTTCTCTGGATTATCTTTAATGTGCTGTTTGCTGATCGTCTGACCTTGATTGTGTTTTTGGATTATTCTCTATTGCCTGCCGTTTTTCTGTACCTCTGCCTGCCTCGTGTGTTTAATAAACACTGAGTTTTACAAAGCCGTCTCCTCACCTGCGCTTATATTCCACCAAACCCCGCAACCCTGGCAGAAAGCATCTCAGGGAATAATAAAAAATAATTAAAAAGTTTTTGGCATGGGAGCTTTAAACTCCATCTGACACTGATGTCATACTGGCCCTTACAGTAGCCAGCCAATCAGCAGCTTCACTTCACATTTTCACACTCTCCCTCAGTGGAACTGCACACGTGTTAATAATCACACACCAATTATGATGCAACGATCTGATTGGTTACAGTGTCCATGTGGGCGGAGTCTGTATGTGTGCAGTGTACTCATCCTCGCTGTGCTGTGGCAGATTGCATGAGAACACAGCGCATGCACACACACACAATATTGCAACCTCAGAAATGTTGCTACAAAACCAGAAGCTCTCTGGAGAGATAAAGATGGTGTGTGTGTGTGTGTGTGTGTGTGTGTGTGTGTGTGTGTGTGTGTGTGTGTGTGTGTGTGTGTGTGTGAGAGAGTAAATTTAAGAAAAGCTGTTCTTGTCATTTTCTAGTGTCTTCATTTACCTAACATGGTTAGTCTCTCTCTCTCAGACACACGTGCACACATGCACACTCTCTTTCTCTAAGCAGCATTTCTAAACATCATGAGATGAAACTCATCAGTACTGTGACACCTGAAATCCTAAAATGTAAATCATATGAAACTTGTTTCTTACTAACTGTGTGTATGTCAATCTGTCTGTCTGCTCATCTGCCTGTCTGTCTGCTCCTCTATCCGTCTGGCCACTCATTTTCATGTCTGTCTGCTCATCTTGTCTCATCTACCCGTCTGTCCACTCGTGTCTTCCAGCTTGTGTACTATTTACACACTGAATAGCTTTTAGCAATAAGACACATTCAGTATTGTTTACTTGATGAACACAATGTGGCCACAATCGAGATTAGTTGTCATGGAGACAGTCTGACTGCTGCTTTGGTGATGTCATAATCTCACTGTGTGTCTTACAGAATCACCTGGACATGGAAAGAGGAAGGGAGAGAAGAAGAAAGGTACAGTGTATCATTCAGGAAATAATTATAGATCTTTTAATTAGTTAATAAATGAATCTGATCGTTAACAATTAATTCTCAGTTAGTTAACAATTAAATAATTATCAGCAGTGTGTCGTGCTCATTAATTTCTGTACCCTTGCAGGTAAAAAAGGCCCACCTGGTGCTCCAGGACCTCCAGGACCTCCCGGCCCTCAGGGGCCCCCGGGAATCCCGGGAATCCCAGGAATTCCAGGAAGCAACGCAATGGGGCCACCAGGACCACCGGGACCTGCTGGACCTCCAGGACCTCAGGGACCACCTGGAGCTCAGGGAACGCCAGGTAACACGCACACAAACGCACAAAACACATATATGTAATGCCAGAATATGGAATGGTCAATTTATGAGAACGCTACACTACTGATGCTTTGTGGGGCAAGTTAGAGTGCGGAACTGTAATACACACTCGGATTTGTGTGTGTGTGTGTGTTTATGTGTGTGTTTGTGTGTGCAGGTGGAGGTGAGAGAAGCAGGTTCAGAGACACACAGGTATGATCTTTGCATTTGTAGTGAGACGAGCCGATTCAGAATTACACTTGCAGACACTCTGATACTCGTGTATGTGAATTGTACACTGGCATGTTTTAAGTGTGTGTGTGTGTCTGTGTTTACAGCCAGCTGTGGTACACCTACAGGGTCAGGAGACAACCATCCAGGTGAAAGAAGGTAAGAGTTAAAACATGAACGTCACTCATCAAACATCTGGCTGAATAGCATACACACGCGCGCACACACACACACACACACACACACACACACACACACACACAACCGCACACACACACACTAGCTTGCAAGAGTAGCGCTAGTCAGTAGGTAGTTAAGGAGTTCTGTCACACATGTATGTGTGTGTATGTGTGTGTTATTCTGCTGGGTGGTTGATGAGTGACGGCTGTCTCTCTGTGTGAGATCTCTCTGAAGGCGTCCTGAAGAACTGGAAGACGATCGCGCTGCACCAGCGGGTGTTTAAGATGCATTCACGCTCCGGAGAGCTGGAGGTGCTGCAAGATGGGACGTACTTCATCTATAGTCAGGTAGAAGTGAGTACAGTCTCTGGACTAGCTCCATTTCCTACACACACACACACACACACACACACACACACTCATACAGAGTACTTTAGAATTACTGGCATATTTCATGAAAGTCAGCAAAGAAATGCAGGTGCTGTTGTGAAGACTGAAAACGGATTTATTTAATCATTCAAGCACCAAGATATTTTAGTTTGAAACCTGGAGGTTACCATTTGGCTGTAGATGTAGAGCTTTTAGCAAGAAACCTACATCCACACCAACACAGATATGAGCGTGGGACACGGAATCGGTGTGTTGTGAAGTCATGGCCATCTCAGATTGCAGAGCTGAACCTTATGGACTGAACAGGAGAAGGACTATTTTAAACTAAAAAATATATTGTGTTCAAATCAAAAACTCTTGATGAAGGGTGCCAATAATTCTGGCGTTAACTGTACACTTACAATATCATACAATATTCTATAGTTTGGTGATAGGGTATACTCTAATCTGCTACTGGCTTCTTTTATGTGTTTTGCTTCGTGTTTCTCTGTGTGTGTGTCTGCGTGTGTGTGTCTGCGTGTGTGTGTCTGCGTGTGTGTCTCTCTGCGTGTGTCTCTACATGTGTAGGTGTACTTCTTGAACTTCACAGACATTGCGAGTTACGAGGTGATGATTGATAAGGATCCGTTCCTCCGGTGCACACGCAGCATAGAGACCGGACAGCGTAAGTTTAACACGTGCTACACAGCCGGTGTGTGTTCGCTTCGTGCCAGACAGAGGATCTCCATCCGCATGGTGTACGACGACACCACCATCTCCATGACCAACCACACCACCTTCCTCGGGAGCATCCGCCTTGGAGAAGCCCCGCCTAACGTACACAGCTGAGCCAATCAGACTGAGGACAAATAGCCCACAGGATATGCCTGAGCCACCTCTCAGGTATCATCCCCACAAGACGACTAAGCCAAACTGGCTCATAGACTCCACCCGTAACATTACCTGAGATAATCGGCTTGCAGATTCCACCTACCAGATATCACCAAATGCAGGTGACTTAATCAGTTCGCTTACTTCCAGAATAGAAAAAAATCCCAGGCCAATCAGAGCACTCCACATACACCAGTCCAGCTGAACCAATAATTATGAAGGCTCCACCCACTGCGGTCCATGTTCACAATGCACAGCTTAGCAAGACAAGCTAAATCTCCGCCCCTTTTATTACTCTTTATCCTTTAACAGAGACCCCGCCCACTTTATCAGCTGGAGTTTATGACCTAGCTTTGTGTTTAACTCCTCTCGGCTGGATCCGCTTCTGTCTGATTTCACATCACAAACTATCACATAGACCAATTAGAACAATCATCAAGATCAACAATGCAAGGTCACATGATCGAGCTCCGCCAATCACAAGCCAGTTTCAGATCCACTCAGAGTGACGCGACAGAGAGAGAGAGACTCCTGTGGGGATGCAAAGGAGACATTTTATAACAGAAACTGAACACACACACACACACACACACACAACATGACCACAGATACAGAATAAACATGCAAGCACATATACACACACACTGAATGAACACACACATACAGACTAAACACACACCGCATGAACACACACATTTACACACCCCGAATGAACACACATACAAAATGGAATAAACACTGATGAAGTTTGGAACTATTACAAATATTGTTTGCATTCTACATGACAAATAGACATTCAGCGCAAATAGTGTAAACATTTGTCAGTGTGTGTGTGTGTGTGTGTGTGTGTGTGTGTGTGACAGACAGAGAGAGAGGTTCATGTCAAAGCCATTTTCCGCTGTACAGAATGAGTGGCCACAGCTACATCCTGATTTTTAGTGACAAGTTTCACCTTTTTTCACACAGGAACACCCAAACCAGATCAGCCAATCAGAAACATGATCATATGACTTTGGTTTTTATAATGTTTGCTACTAAACTTGGCTAGTTGCGTAACATCATATAGCTACATATTAAAGTTAGCTAACTTAGTTACCTACATGGAGCTGAGAGACAGGCTGGGAGTGATGTCACATGCTCAGGGTTGTGATTGGCTGAACAAGTTTACATACTGACGTAGGATTGGCTGTCACTTGGAAAAGTTGTGAAGTTCTGACAACATACACACAGACACACACACACACACACACACACACAAACAGACTTGCATGTCATTTTACAAATTTGTCATGACATTAACATTTTTTACACTTTGATTTTATCACACTAAAGTATTTTTCTATCCAGTGAACAGAATTATGGGATTTCTTTCTGATCTCTGGAGTTATTTTTTATATATATATATATATATTAATAAAACCCTCTTCAATCTCCAGCTCACTGGACACCTCCCTGTGTGTGTGTGTGTGTGTGTGTGTGTTCTCATGATGCTCATAGTGTGTGTTGAGTAGCTCAGGAGTGTGTGGTGTGTGTAAATGTGTGTGTTTATCGTGTTCGTGTATATTTGTATACTACGCAGCGAATGTAAATATGTAGATACAAGTTCTCCTTTTGCTCTGTTCCTGTAAAGTTTTGTATTAAATATTTTTCTCACACAGATGTGTTTGTGAAGTGCCACTTTATTTTTAATGCAATAATTTTGTTAAAAATCAGGTATATTTATGGAAAATTTCAGAATGACAAGAATTTTTGAAATAGTTGATACAGATGAATCTGTGGAGGGGTGCTAATACTTTGTGCAGAAAAACTGATTGACAAATTTTACACCAACAAAGTCATCTTTGTGAAGGGGTACTGGGCACTGAGGTGTGTGTGTGTGTGTGTGTGTGTGTGGACCATGTTTATATTACATTGTGAGGACCTGTTAATTTTACATTTTTTTCGGTCCCCAGAAGGGAAAACTCAATTTTACAAAAATCTGTGAATACAATGAAAAAACTGAAAGAGCCAAAAGTCTCGCGTTGTGTTTGGTTGCTTCTGGTTCAGGTTGGGGCCGGGTCAGGGTTAGGGCTCTCATAGTTATGGGTAGGGTTTCTTAGTTAGTTAGTTCAAGGTATATTTTTTCCCAGTAAATTGGTTTCAAAACATTTTGTTCATGTTATTTTCTGTTTATTATTTTTACAGTGAAACACCGACATCTCATCCCTCTTCTTTTGTGCATTAAAGCAGTAAATTCTGGTGTGTTTCATGTGACAGCGCCTCCTTGAGGAGACACACACCTTACATACAAGTACAAATGCTTCACCCTACGCAACCATCGATGCCGCACCCTACGCTGTAGGTTAAACGCAGGAGTATAAAGTGCATTCACATTGAGAAGTATGAATGGATATGAGCATGCAGCACACTGCGTACCCAGATGGTGGACTCAAAACGGTCAAAGTGATAAGTGTGAGACGCAGCACACTTCTCACCCTCAATGGTCGCCATCTTGGCTATGTAACAGAAAAGGAGGGAGCACCAACCTATTTCCAGCCAGTTGGAGGAAGGCACGTCGTCTGAAATATCTATACACACAAGTGAGGAAAATTAAAATGCGTTCACTTTTAAAGAAACAAGCAAAAAACAGCTGGCAGATTTTTTTGGCGAGGTATGTGACAATCCCGGTCAAATATTGCAATCGTCATTTCCAGTAAGTGCTTGCCGTGTTCAATGTGAGACCGCACTACCCTGTCAAAATTCACACACTACACACACAAGTGCATAGTGTACTACACGGAAGTGTACAAACTGAAGTACGCAAACTGAGACAGAATAATCTGTGGTGCAGTGACTCCCCCTGCTGGCAGAAACCAGTAAGTAGCCTGAGTGTGTGTGTGTGTGTGTGTTGTAATATGTAAAATGTTCAGTGTGTATGGTTTACTTCTTTAAATGGTGTTTAATATTCCAGAATTGCAACAGTGTCACAGCTGATTGGTTGAGACAGGGAGTAACTACAATTTAACAGATCATCCAGAAAGTTCTGCTGTGCAGTAAGATGAGCCGGAGAGCGGCGCTGACCTCACAGAGAGACTCAGACTCGCGTTTCAGATAATGTTAGTTAGCTAAAGTGTTGTAGTTTACACGAGCAGTAAAGAAACTTATCAGTGTCTGTATACAGTGGGTGGGGCTTATTATATATTTTCTTTTAGTACTTAATATACAAATTCATGTGTTTTTAGAGGAAATTTAAAAACTTGTAAAATCCCAGACTGACCCCGATCTGCTCGACTTTACTAGCAGCAGTGTGTCTGTGATTCAGACTGTAAGTAACGCTGATCTGCTTCTTCAGCTCTGTTAACTCTGCGCTAAAACACAAGACTCTTCTTTAACTTTTCGTTTTCTGACCCCTAGTGGACAATGCAGATAAAGAGACACTCTGGAGCAAGATCTAACCAAGCTTCTGGAACTACAGCCCAGGAACTAAAATCAGTCCTGGTTCCTCAAGTGGAAGCTTCCAAAAAGTGCTGAAAAAGTGTTTGTTACTAACAATGTTCCTGGGTTTCTGAGGTTTATTGGTACCTAAAAAAGGCTCTTGAAATCCTGAAAAGGTCATGGGTTCCTGAGAATAGTTTGAGTTCCTGAAAAGGTTCCTGTGGTGAACACATGCCTTTTAACATGGCTCTGCTGGTTTACCCGACACGTCCCGTAACCGTGTGTGTGTGTGTGTGTGTGTGTGTCTGTGTCAGGGTGATGGGATTAAAGGAAGTTAAATTATTACCCCAGTAATAATTTCTCTCACTCATCACTGTGACCTTCTGATGTTCCTGATGGAGACTCAACTGAAGAGAGTGAGTGAGTGGAGTCTTTATTTTGAAAAACTCCTCATGTTTCATTTTTATTCTTCCACCATCCTGCTTGTCTGGCTTTGACCACAACTAACAATAGAGTGTAGTTCACATGTCTGAAACCCTCAGTCTACAATCAACTCCGAGTGTGTGTGTGTGTGTGTGTGTGTGTGTGTGTGTGTGTGTGTGTGTGTGTGTGTGTATTGTAGGTTGTGAAATATCACACCTGAGTGCTGAAGTGACCGAAACCAGATCCAGATCAGCAGACGGCCGAGAGAGACGACTGAAATGTTCTCTCTCTCTCTCTCTCTCACACACACACACACACACACAATCAACAAATCAAATAACAGAGGGAAAAAAACTTTTCATTTCTCTTTTTAAAAATTTATTTGAGATATTTGTCCTCAGAAGACAGATTTTGTCTCACTGACACGATTTACACATAAACAGTCAAATAAAATAACAGAATAAGTCTTTGTTTTTAAAAAATCTATAAAATTTTAAATATCTAACCCTAACCCTAACCCTAGCCCCCTACCTGAGCCCCCTCACACACAGGGAAAATTGTAGACTCATCTTTTCTTTTTTCCCTTTCCATTAAAAAGACATCGTGACATATGGTAGATGATGCATTTGTTTTTTAATCGGCCCTCCAACTGGGATAGCGCTGAGCTACGACAGTCATGTGACCTCCACAAATCCAGATCTTTGTGGACTGACATTGTGAGTGTTGGGACTCGCTCACTCACTGAGGAATCTGGGCAATAAAAATGATGTGATTTCTGCTGATGCAGTCAATAAGTCTGATTTGTACTGATGTGTCACTTAGTCTGACTGAATAGATCAGATTTCTTGTGTGGTGGTTATTTGGTGCACAACACTTACTGACATCAGAAACTTTATAAACATACACACACACACACACACACACATATATATATATACAATGTCTGTGATATATATATATGATTGTTGGAGAGGAGACTAACTGTAGTCTCCATGGTGACAACAGAAACAAACTCTTTCCATCCAAATACTTTCATATCAGTGACTGGACTTGATCCCAATATCCTGCCATAAGATCTACGTGTCTAGCTAACTTCCTGTCCCGTACTCATCACTAATCACTATAGCAACTGATGTAACTATATCGGCAAATAAGTGCAAATCAGGTTTAGTCAATTATAATTCATTAAAAAAAAGTGAAGGAAAAAGCCTACAAATCAGGTTGTCGTCTGTGCGCACAAAGCCGAAGTGATTCAGACTCAAGTGTGACTGTTTTCAGCTCTTTGACATCCTTTTACCCATTTCTGTAATTCTCTGGGAAACATGCTATAAAGAGAGTACACACACACACACACACACACACATTTTCACACATTTTCACAAATCCACATCCTCATGGCATGGCAGTTAAAGCAGTGATCGTATCCTGTCTGCTGTGAGAGTCATTGATATTAACGAGAGCAAGAGAGGTGATGAAACCCTCATGTTTTTGAAAGAAGGCCAATTCAAGGTGTGTTTACCCCACAGCCATCTGCACAATCCACACACACGCACACATGCCTACACACACACTTATCCAGTGTGTATTCTGGTTTTTCACCGCACTGTAGTGGTGCGTAACAATATGATAACCATATACTAATCCTCCAAGCTGATATGTCAGCTTTCCTGTGAAGAACACTGAGATTGTCATATTCCTTCTTTTGTCTTGTTATTATTTGTGACTGAGTAGACATATCTGCTGATGTTTCTCTTTTCACAGTCACGAGCCTCATATTTTTTTGTTAGTTTCTGCTTTGTAATAAAGGCATGGATTATTAAAAACAGTAATAACAGTAATCATAGTGCTAATAATGGTACTAATTCCTTCTTTACAGTTAGCTTCACATATGCTAAGTCCCTAATCTTACTAGTCGTACTGATTAGTGCCAATACCATTAGCAAGTTTCTTATCAAAACAATGACAAGAAATGGTGGGCAAAGCCGCCAGAGGAGTGAAAAATACCACACACTGTTTTAAAACATGTCAGGACACTACAAATAAAGCAAAGTGGGAACCAGAACGGTTAGCAATTTGCATTGAGTGAAAATGTCACGGGTCTAAGAGCGAGCAAAACATATGTTTTATAAAATATACAACATTTATTTAAAGTCTATGAAGTACTATAGGATAAATTTAATGAAGAAAAGGACGGGCTCGTCCGGGATTTGAACCCGGGACCTCTCGCACCCTAAGCGAGAATCATACCCCTAGACCAACGAGCCGCTGTGTAAGCAGGTGCTACAGCTAAATATTTGAAAGAGATAATTAAACACTCTCCTCTTAACTCTAAGTGAATGTTCAATTATATAACAAATATATAAATAACAGTAGCTTAAAATGATATATCAGCTTCTATCTCAATGCATTTATAATAAAACAAGCAAAAACAATACAGATATCTTCTATTTACACTATAAATGTTTCACGATTTTGTGGAAAGCTCATGAACAAAAAGCTCTGATTAATAAAAGAATGTGAAGCAACTTATATATAATGTAAAAGGCCCATTTGTATTACATCCTATGGAAGAGGATTAGGGACACCGAGATAAGTTCCAGAGAATTCGACCTGAGGCCACGTGCACCACACGGAGCAGAGGACGCACAGGTCCTTCCTTTAGGGGCATAAGTGGAGATAGCAGTGTTGGTGTAAAATGACAGAACTGGCAGCATTCCTGCATAATCATGGAGTTCTCAGAGCTCTGACGTTTTTCCCAGAATTCTTGGAAATTTATTTGACATGGCCCTAATCCTCTTCCGTAGTAATATTCACATAATTCATCTGGTTTTTTTTAAACCGCAACCAATGTGGGAACAGTGGTATGATCAACACACACACACACACAAACACACACACACACACACACACACGCAGTAGTTAATATGAGCAGTGAGTGTGAGAATGATGATGGATAAATAATCTGTGAGAGCTGTGTGAAACACTGCAGCAGTGTGATCTGATGAACTTTCCTCCACAGTGCAGTGTGTGTGTGTGTGTGTGTTTCCTGCGCTACCTGTCTGTAATTAAACCCGCTGATGTTAATTAGGCCCAATCCGGATTAACGGCTGCACGCGCTTCTCATGCAAATAGGCGGCGTGTTGATCTGGTTTCAAAAGGAAGAAAAGAAGACATCTTCAAAAAGACTCGGCTGGAAACACACACACACGCACACACACACGCACACACACACACACACGCACACACACACACACACACACACACACACACACACACACACACATATAAAAGGTCACTGTATTCTTTATTTAATTCATTTGAAAGTCGGGAGGCTTTATGTCGGTTTAAGGGTCGAATGATGTTAGACTTTGTCTAATGTATATATAATGTCACATAGGGTCACAAAACACAACACCACACAATGAAATCTAGAAGAATACAGAATGCATTCAGGATAGAAATCACTCCACAGTGATGCACACGATGGGTGGATGTTATTTTAAGGAAAAAAAAACTACAAAAATCCATCCAGCACCTTAAACAGATCCGCAAAAAGTGCTGCTGTATTATAAGCTTATTGTATTCTATTACCCAAGTGTACTATTTATCATAATCACGTAAAAAATAAAAGTAAATAAATAATAATAATTAGAACTCCCCTACATGTATAATAATAATAATAATAATAATAATAATAATAATAATAATAATAATAATTACACTGGTCAACAGTGAAAAAAAGGTCTAACTTTTTATAGCTGATCTAGGATAATTTTAATGCGCTAAATCC
>JAQQZX010000017.1:15509319-15520269 GCA_030068355.1 Notoglanidium maculatum
CTGCTTTGTGCACAGGGGCATCGTCATGCTGGGGCAGGTTTGGGCCTCTTAGTTCCAGTGAAGGGAAACTGTAACGCAAAATCATTTGATACAAATTTTTATTATGATACAAATATTAACACGATAATATAATACTATGGACAGTATTAATCAGGTTTGACTAGTGACCCCTGGATGAAGCTGCTCATGTCTAAATGAATGAATGACCAGTTCTCTGTACACTATCCTGCTTATTACACAGCTACTTACTAAAAATGCATAATTTGAAATAAAACACTGATTGATTTATAAATTATTTTCTTGCTTCCCCTAAAATTAGTCTGTTAGATTCTACAGTTGAAACTGCGTTCACAGCAACATAAACTCTGGAGCATCTTAAAACGATCTTGCTTTAGATTATGCTATAGTCTTCCATGGTGTTTTCTAATGGAGTAACATTTTTGCCACACGGTGTCGCCAATGAGCTGATTACCGGACTTCTTTCCGCGTTCTGAAGTGATTGGACCAGAAACGTACAATAAATATCTAATAACCTAAAGTAATACCCGAACACAAACTTTGATTTTTGATTATTTTATTATTACATTAATTAGCTATTTTCTAAAATCTGTCATAAAAAAATAAAAGCAACTTTATTACGCCTCTGTTTACTGTCCCTTTTTTATTTTTCACCTTCTTACGTTGTCTATTTGATCAATTCCACCTCATGTTTAATCACGTATCATTCCCATTTTCCCTGTTGCTTACATTATAATGAGTGGGTGTGTCCAAACCTTTTCAGCTGTTTGATTGGTTCCTGACTGCACGTCTCATTTTTATCTCATTTTAAAGAAATAAAACAGGCACAAGAATAAAGCAGTAAAATTTTATTGGTAAAATGTTTATAAATTTGTTTTATGTTTTAATAAATGATAAATGTTATTATTAGTTCTAAATATAAATCCGTACAACATCATCCTGCAAATTAATAACAAAACATTCCACAATTCCTGTGTGTAAAACATTGTTTTTTTTACCATAAAATCATTTCTCTGAATGTGAAAGCGCTATGTGATTATAAATTCAGCACTCAGTTGTAATTAAAATGATTTCACAGTGTGTATTTTATCTTGTAATAAGAGAAGCCTGAAATCTCGACATGGTCCTGTTCTCCACTGTGGACAGTCTACAAGCTAATGAAGAGGAACTGAAATAGTTCTTTGGATTTTATTTATTTTATATATATATATATATATATATGAAATTTAATCACAACTCAACAAAACGCTTATGTTTGTAATTCAGATCATGCATTGTGCGATAACCCTTTAACCCAAACACACACATTAGCACATTAGCATCATGCAGATGGATGTAACTACAATAAAAACACTACAACATTAATTTGCCATATTGTAATTTCTTTGTAATTATTTCCAGACATTTCTACTGATTTGAAGTTTTAATTTTCTTATTCGATCGCTCCTTCCCAGAAATGAATGCTTAAAATTAATTGCTATAATGTGATTTATTTTCTGTGATTTCAGCGGGAAAAAATCAGCTCATGCTAACTATAGCATCATCATCATCATCATCCGATCATATTTATCATGAGGTGCTGAAGAGAACATGTGCTCATGAACACTGGATGTGTTCTCCCTCTGCTTGCTCACTGTAATCCCTGCAGAACCTGGCGGTACTCGGCCATGTCGGTGTCCTCGTGCTGGTCCCGAGTCACCCACTCATCCAGACGCTCACGCTGCTTCTGATCCAGGATTCCCATGCGGCTGTACTCCGACACCAGGTTTCTGTATCCTGCTTTGTAGTAGCCTCGTATACCGTCATCCGACAAATCGTGACTCTGAGATGGAATGCTTTCACCTGGAATTTCACAAAAGAATAAAATTCCGTGCAGCAACGAAACAACTCTTAGACACTTAACTTTTCCACCATCAGTTACGGTGTGTTATGTGCATGTAATGTCTTGTGTTTTATCCCTTTAATTTAATTTAGCAGTAAAATGTTTTTTTAAAGTGTGACTGAGGCATCAAGGCCTTATAGAACGCTGTTTCACTCTACTGTAGACTTGGATATGGGTCGAATGACAATAAAACTCTTTCATCTCTCTAATGTACATGTCTACTGTTACTATAGAAACGATAATGTGTTAGAGCGAGCGCATGGATATAAACCTGTGATTTGCAGCCACACTGCTGTCAGAAATGTTGTTGTTAATTAACAGCGTAATTTATTAATCCGCAGCATCGTGGTGGATCTACCCGTGATGTTTCAGTCACCGCTGTATGTCTGCTGTAAACTCCCCCACACATCACAGCATCTGCTGGGGGGAGAACCGTGCATGTGCTGTGCAGGATGAACACCTCCGGGTCTCTCACCTAGAGCGTCTCTGAGCTTCTGTGAGATAAGCGGGTGATGTAGAATCATGCAGCGTTTCAGCAGAAGCTCTACGTCTTCGCTCATCAGGGTGTCTGCTAGAAGTTTCCTACGAAAAAAAGTTAAAAGCAGATTTTTCCTTTTTTCTTTTTGTTTTTATGAAGTAAATAATCAACCTTTTACCATCTGTAATGCTGTACCTAAAATATTTAAAACACCTCCAAATTCCTGAAGTGTTAACTGGAATTCTGTATAACTGCCTCACATGAGGATTTTGTCTGTGTGAACGTTACCTGGCCACCTGCGAGCTGCTGCTCGGGCCCGAAGTTAAAGCTCGCCTTTGATCTCGTCCCAGAACCTCCATGGCAATCAGGTTCTCTCCGTTATTGTCAGTCTTTATGCTGCTGATCAGCTTATAAAACTTTGGGTTTTTATTTTTAAACTCGTTCACAGAGTTTGAGTTTTCCATGAACGTCTGAGCTTGTCTGATGGAGTCCTTCGGTGGAATATGGCTTGTGTTAAGTGTCCCAGCGGCGTTCTTACTGGACGTACGAGCAGTTAGAATCCTGTCGAGAGAGAGAATGAGAATTAGTGACAATTAGTTAGAATGGAATTAGCATGAAATCTGAATCTAATTAAGAGCTCAGGTGAGTATTTGATCTCCTTCTAGCTGCTGTAGCTGTACAGAATCAAATAAACGGACACACGAACCCCGGTTATGAATGTTATTTTTTAATATGTGCTGTAAATTATAATTGTTTATTGGTGCATCAGTGGTGTAAGGTGTATCAGTTAGTCAAGGATCTGCATACACAGTGCTTTTGTGATGAAATAAGCAATCAGATACCTTACCTTTTATTTTCACCAACAAATCCGAGACGGTACATTTTAATGAGGATGCGTTCCTCACTTCCGATGAATTGAACACTCTGGAAGTATTCCTGCAGCACAGCGTCCCTCTCCTTTTTACTACCTCCAGGCGTGCTGTATTTCCCGGGGTTTTTCTGAGAGAAGTCGTACCCTCTCTGGAGATTAAGCATGGGTGCGTACGATTCAAGGTTTGTCTGGATCTGATGAGAAAATAAGCTTGTGAGGTTAAACACAGCGCTGTTCCAGCTCTTGTCACACGTGCAGGTGACTGACACTGTGCACTGACTGGGTTTTTCTCAGAGTGTTTCTGTCATAACATTCTTGTGTGTTTATATGCTTCTACCACCACAAACCCCAAAAACACTGGCTGTCATCTCTACTACATATCCACTGCAGGTCGTGGGGAAGCTGGAGCCAATCCCAGCCAGTTAACCTAATCTGCATGTCTTTGGACCGTGGGAGGAAACCATGCCTCCTCCTCACAGGAAGGTCCCAGTTAGCTGAGGGATCGAACCCATAAGCTGCTTGTTGTGAGACAACAACGCTAATCACTGCGTCACCGTGCTACCCTCCCAAAAGCACTAGTTATATGTAATTATTTATTGTGATAACAGTGCTGGTGGACAAGCGAGAAAAAAACTATAGGACACTTTGGGGTGGTAACATTAACTCTGCTTCATCACACACACACATCCATCTGTTTATCTGTCTCTCTTGCTATCTCTCTATCTATCTGTGAAACAGCCAGTGATTTCAGTACATCAGTAACTCTGAGCTGAGCTACAGTTACAGTCTGGCTTTTGTACTCAGGGAGTGCACACATAAAGGAGTCAGAGCCATAAGTGTATCTCACCTCATTTTTCACTTTCACACGCAGCATCAAAGCTTCTTTCTTTGGGTCTTCAGCCTTGCTGGAAGTTGCTTGTGCTACTGCATGATAAAGAGCGTTCTGATGATCCGAGTTGACGCTGATTATCCTGCCATCATCTTGTACGATGTCAAAATGGCCGCTGTACAGTTGTTCACCAGCTCTGTTTTTAAAATGAAAAGTAACTATGTTCAGTACACAACTTTCGTAATCATTAACACTGAAATTTATTTCCACAAGTGAGCGGTGTAATGTTCTCGGGATTAGTCTTACTGTGATAGTTGCGGGGATTTTGCGGATTTGGTTAATCTCAGTTTTATATCACCTGCTGATTTGTTGGTCCCTGCGTAACGTTCCTCAGTGAGCTGTGTTCCGTTTTCATCGACGACAGAGAGGCGAATTCCTTTTCCATCGAGCAGTTTACTTTTTGTGAGCACGTACACATCGAGGGCTGTAGTGGGCCGATCGTCTTTGCTCAGAGCTTCTGTATACTGCTTTAGCTTGGTTTTGTCCTCATCGGACAGCTGTTCCACTTCCTTATAGCTCGCAGATTTCTTGTTGTGTTTTTTCCTCTGGTCGTCAAAGAAATGCTCAGTTTTGTGTCTGCGCACGATGCGGTCTACTGCCTGGCCTGCAGCACTGGTCAACTGACTCTTAAATGTCTTGGTCATTAAAGACGTTATACGTTCAGAACAGGATTTGATGAACTGCTCAGAAACACTTTGAGCGATGGTCTGCAGAAGTTCTCCTTTAAGGCGTCGTACGTCGGGTAAATTGTGTCGTCCATCTTGGTCATACTTTGTCGTGCCTTTCTGAAGCTCTTCTATGCTTTCCAGTAATTCAGGAACAAATTTCTGGTCCTTTGTTGGTACGGCACCCAATATTTGAATGAGAGCTGTGGAGTCCTCAGCTACTTTCACAGCGAGCTTTGCTGTTTCAAGCACACCTGAGAGTTTTGCTTTATCCATAATCTCTGTTGCTGCATTACACACCTCAGAGAGTTTGCTGATCACCTCCTGTGCTGTGGTACAGTCCAGTATGATGTGAGGAATTATCTCTTCACAGAGCAGACCAAATGATTTTTTACTTGCCTCTCATATTCCTGGGCAATCTTGAAATTCTCTTTTTGTAAGGCAACTTTAGGAACACTCGAGCTGATGAACTCAACAAGAGCCTGATCCAGTTTACTGTTCTGTTTAACTGATGAAGTAACAACATCTGCAAAAGTACTTTCTAAAATCTTCTCAAAGACTCCCTGAAGCGCTGCATCGATTGCGTAGTTCATGGCAGTGAGAACAGACTTTTTCCCAATTTCCTGAACTGCATATTTAGTCGCATATTTGAAGTTCTGTCTGAGCGCTGTAGAGGATGTCATGGTTTTCATTACAGACTTAAAAGATTCCTTACTGAGGGATGATAAACCAGACTGAAGGCTTCCTTTGACTGAAGTAAACGTTGCCTTTCCTGATTTGATGAATCCAGAGGCAACAGAAGAGAAAGACTTTGTACCATTGAGGAGACTTTTTGTCACTCTAAACACGGTGGTCATTGCTTTCTTGATCATGCTAAACCCAGCCGTTAGCAAAGAAATCCCGATGCTGATACTCTTAGATATTGCCCATGACACCCAATCGAATGTGCCCTTTATCATCCCCTCTATTCCGCTGATCATGTCAGAAACGCCTTCGGAAATCAGGCCCATTCCAAACTGGCTGGCTGTTCCAAGTGACAGAGCACAAACAAGGATCCCAGCGAGAACCTGTACCACCCCGAGTATGAAACAGATCAAAGCATCGATGCAAAACTTGGGTTTCTTTTCCACCTCGAAAACACCACCAAGGCCATAATCATATAACGATCTCAGCTCATTTGTGATGAAGTTCTTTTCTTCGGACAGCGTGTAGACGGAACAGTCCTCTGTAATGGCGTCACTGTTGCTTTCCTCCAGCTCCTTAAGTTTAATCAGTGCATTATCAATGTACGTCATCCAAGACCTAAAGATGTTCATTCTGGCCTCCATTTGACTCTGAAAGTTGTTTTTGTCGTCTGTGCTCTGATCTTTGTTACCAGCGACTGATAAGTTACAAGAGATCATTGTGTTCGAGACTTCTGAGACGTAGACGTCAATGGCTTTCTTTGCGTCTTTCAGCAGGTTCGTAGCGTCTGCTTTATAGTTACCCTTGCCGAGGTTGATGGTGATGTACGCCTGGTTATAGAGAGCCACAGCCTTGTAGTGTGGGTCGGAGTGTGCAACTTTTTGCCAATAGGACTTGGCTCCATAGTCACTGCTGGATTTGTTTCTGCAGTGTAAGTCAGTTCTTACGATTGCCTGTCTGACATGGTCATAGAAATTATCGCATTCACCTTGCAGCAGTTTTCCACTTGATTCGTTCATTGTCCTCCTAAGATCTGCTTGAAGATGACTGAAGTCATCATGCCTATTAATGTGCTCCTCATGAAGGGTCAACCACAAGGCCCAGGATTCCTTCAAAGCATTGATGGCAGGCTGATAATCAAATTTAGACTAATGATGAGTAAAGAAATCAGGAATATCACTGAGCTGCAATCACATGGGGTCCTGTTTTTCATTCTGCGTGTAATGCCCATCAAAGTCCTTCAGAAATTCACAAAACTCGGAGAACAGGTTTTCCTTTAGGTTTATTTCAACCAGCTCATCAGATTCCATGTCGTGAATTCGTTTAATTTCATAATCCTCTCTCAGCTGTCGCATGATTTCCATAGACTGACCTTTGTAAGCGGGTGCGAGATGATCACAGTTCACAACCATCTGGACCATCCCGGGATTGCCTTTTCGAGATGTACGACCAAATATTTGCTTCTCCACTCTTTGGTTGTGTGGGAAATGAGTAAGGAGAACGAAAAGACCGCCACACTTATTCACACTTTCATCAACCTTTATGTCTGTCCCCCTTCCTCTGAGATTTGTAGTAATGATGATTCTGCCTGCACAGAATTTCTCTCTTTCGATATTGTGCTTCTCACTGATTGTGTACAGAGTAATTTGTTCAGTCTTAAATCTGCCTCCATCTTGTATTTTCTCATGTAGTTCATCTGCCGTTTTAACGTCTTCACAAATTACCAAGACAACTTGTCCTCTCTCTGCTACTTTCCATGAAGTTTCACAAATAGCCTGGATCCATTGGTGAGTCCCTCCTTTCACCTGGATGACTGGAAGCTCGACCACCCTTTTATGGCGATGTGCAGGTACAGTGTAACTCTTTGCTTCATAATGTCTTGCCAGAAAGTCCCGATCTGCCTTACCTCCTAAAGTACCAGAAACACCGAATATACCACTCCCGCTGAGGTACTTTTTAAAGTAATGGAAATTTGACATGTAGTTAGTCACATTGGCTATCGGTGAAATTGCAAGTTGGTGCTTGAACTCCAAAAATTGTTGCAGACCATTACCCCACTTCTTGTTTTTCTCCAGCACACCGGTCGCTTTGAAGTCCACTGGAATTACTGCATTATACTGGTGTCTGTCAGGACCATCAGCAACTTCTCGTTCCGCAGCTGGTGAAGTGTCGATCATGTACTCTCTGCCCCGAGACATCTCAACAGCCCTCAGTGCATTACCAACAAAAACTGGTAACTGATTCTCAACATAGCTTTTCAAGAAAACAGGGATGACAATGAAGTTGTTGTCTTCAGCCATTTGGAGGTTATCTGAGTATTTGATGTATGACTTTATTGTGCTTACAGTTGCATCAATGAGTGATTTCTCAGACATGATTTCGCACGCCAGTCCTCCTTCCAGCAGTAGCATTTCAACATTAAGGTCACCTTGTTTTTCCAAAGCCTTGAAATGTTTGGCTTTTCTGTTCTCTAAAGAATAGCACTTAAACACTGTGGTGTTCTCCAAGACCTCCTCAAATATACTCAGAAGATCATACTGTTGTGAAATTCCAAGTTTCTTCATGACTTCAGATAATGCTTCGGACATTCTGTCCTCATTCCCATCTCCTTCGTTTTCTTGCTCTTGCTTGCTCTCAGCTTGATGCATCTTTTCAATATCCTCCTGGGTGTAGAACCCCAAAGTCACTCCGAGCAACAAGACCTCATTTGCTGAAAAGCTGTCTGATGTTTCCAGTCCCATAACAGCTGCTGTTACAGCTTTATGAAAGAACTGTATCCTAGTTGCCCATTTTATCTCACCTGTTTCAAGCATTTCAATAGGTTGACAAGGAGCTATCATGGCCCATATGTTGGAAAGCACTTGCTCCGCATGCCTAAATCCACTAGATTCATGGGACAAGAATGTCACTTGAACTCCATTGTCCAAGGTCATATAGTCCACTTCATCCACTATTACAAGCTCAAATTTCCTCATACCACGAGTAGTCCTCTTCTCAAATTCCTGTTTAAGCGTGTCTGCTGCAAACACTCCCACTGTGCCATATACTATTTGTTGGATGTAAGCCTTTTTAAGCTGTTCCTCTTGTTCCTCTGGTGAATAGGCACTTGAGAAACATGGAGGTACTACAGATGAGGTGACACCAAACATATCAAAAAAAATTTTCCACTCTTCTTGGTCTCGTCGGGCGAGAACTGGAGAGCTTGTCACAATGTCCACTTTTGTTCCACGAATGGCCAGAATTGTAGCAAACATGGCTAAGATACAGGACTTGCCTTCACCTGTGCCAATCTCAAGAAGACAGCCTTTATTTTCTGTCAGCTGTGCCAGGAGGAGCAAAAGCAATGATGCCATTTGTGTAAGTCTTGGAAAATAGCCTTGAATCACAGTGTTGTCTTTTGTGGGGATTGTTGAGCAGTCTTGAACTGCTACTGACATTCCAACTAACACGTCTTTCAGAATATTGATATCTGGGTTTGTAAGATTTAGAGATTTTATCTTCATTTTCAAATCAACGATTTGTTCCTTGGTAAGGTCCACCAACTGATGTTTTGTAAGTTCCGACTCCAGGTATCTGAGCACATCCTTCAACAGCACCAAGACTTTCTCTGGGCAGTTTGCTTCACGAAGTTCCTTCACTATTGTGTTAGCATCTTTTTCCTTGTCATTTTTTATTTGTTCCTGAAGAAACATTAGAGGGTTTTCATTTGCAAGAGCAGAGAGAACGAGGATGCAGCCCAGATGGTAGGTTTGTGCTGTGTGGAGAACTGAATCAAGTTGATCACATTTGACAGCTGGACTTTTGCAAATGAAGACCATTATTTCTGTTGGTGTCCAGATTCTATTGAACAATATTTGACCCAAAATATCCCTACTTTGTGGTGAGAGCTCTGAAATTGTGTCAAGAACATTTAATAAAATGCACTCAGCCAAAGTTGGATTTGTGGCTTGAAGCTGCTCCACCAAACCCAAGAGGAAGTTGTACTTCTTCTCCCAGCCAAGCAGCTGATCTCCATAATCTTTAGCGTCTTCAGTGCTACTGTGCTGAATGAACTGTAGAGACGCCTCAAGAACTATGAGCTTCTCAGTAAGAGACAGTTCATTATATCCCACGGCATGGTCAAAGGTAAACTGAGACCATATGGAAAGGTTGTTTTCTCTACAATATTGAACTGCGAGTTCATTCTGGAGCATCTTAATCCTGTCCCAAATCCTGCTGTGCTGTACCTCTTCATCTTCTGTGATTTGGTATTGTAACAAAAGGTCTTTGAAATTTTCTTCAACATCAATAACCTGAATAAATAAATGTGCAAAACAAAAATGGCTCGCAGTTAAATGTGACATTTTGTAACATGCTGTACATACAGTAGGGTTGCAATTTATCTAAGTCCATATTAAAGTCGTACCTCGTCCCTCTCAATTGCAGTGGCATCATCTTCTATTTGCTGATGGAGAACTTGAGTGCGTTCATGATGTTGTTCGTGACCTCTGAAGCTCTGTTTTTCACGCAGCTGCTCAGTTGCTCGAGAAAGCTTCAGCCTGGACGATTCACTCTCACTGTCCAGCTCCTGTTGAATCCTTTGCTCACGCTCCAAACGTTCCAGACGTCTTCTCTCCTCCTCTTGCTGTCTGTGTTTTTCATCTTCTTCAATTTTTCCTATTTCAGGACATTATCAGACCCAACTGGATTAGAAACAGCTTACAGATCACACTTTATTGGGTTTTTTATTTTGGGTTATTTAATTGCACAGGCATTAACTACATGCCATCACTCTCAGTGCTAGCTATGTGCCATCACAACTGTACATTAGAGTTGTCTATAGTCTTTGTATTAACTGCACAATTAAGACTGGGTCGGGAAGGCTTTATCTCTTTACCTCTTTTACCTCAGGGCAAAACAGAGAACCCAGCAAGTGCTATACCATTAACAGAGACTGGAAAGTGCACTGTACTAGACTGTAGAATAGAGAACAGAAACCTTGAATACAATTAAATAAATGCATAATAGGAGAATATACAATATACAATATAATGTACAATATAAAAAATCTTGCGTTGTTTGTAAAAAAGTTTTCCCTAAACTAACCTCCTTAAGAGTTTTAGACCGGCGGTATGCCTAGTCCATGACCCAGTAAACCAGTATCAGGACGTATTTACTGATAGAGACTTCAAAGCACTTCTGTAAGTCGGTCTGGATAAGGGCGTTTGATAAATACCATAAATTAATAGCTGAACATAATTCAATTCAATTTAATTTTATTTGTATAGCACTTTTAACAACAGACATTGTCACAAAGCGGTTTCACAAAAGTATGTAAATTCTGAATATAAACTTATGAATCTATACATTTATCTATATATATCCCTAATGAGCAGCCTGTGGCGACGGTGGCAAGGAAAAACTCCCTGAGATGGCAAGAGGAAGAAACCTTGAGAGGAACCAGACTCAAAAGGGATCCCATCC
>JAQQZX010000017.1:15552953-15564472 GCA_030068355.1 Notoglanidium maculatum
CAAAAGTATATAAATTCTGAATATAAACTTATACATTTATCTATATATATCCCTAATGAGCAAGCCTGTGGCGACGGTTATGCCATGAGGCCAGCAGGGTAGTGTACTGTAAAGAGTTTCAGACCATAGAGAAAGTCTTGTTCATGTTTCTGCTTCTCCATTTCACTTTAATGTATGTTTATGAAGTGACGCAGTGCGTGCGCAGTGTGTTTCATAACGCAGCTCAACTAATGATGAATTATTGGCAATTAATTTTATTATCGATTTTTATTGATTTTGTTGATTAGTTGTTGCAGCACTTATGTGTTTTAAAACTGTAATCCTGTAAATAAGCCCCATTTTTACTAAATGTATCATTAATCTGATTACAGCTTTTTTTTCAGTAACTACAATGGAATACAGTAACCTTTTTTTGTATCCTAGTTACAAAACACCATTCCATGTACTCCGCTGCTCCCCAAGCCTGCTCCCCTGAAGTCTCAGCTCCACAACACATATTTGAGCATGTCACAGCACTACAATCTGCATTTTTGTAAGGTGTCTCACTTCCTTTCTGTCGGTCTCTGTCTCTGTCTCACTATCTGTAGGCAGGGTGTTTAGGTGATGCTGCTGGTTTTAGAATCTCATCGCTGTTGAAGTTGGCTGATACAAAATCAAACTGTCCAGGGATGAACCTCCTGCACTACGTTGCTATGGTGACACTTAATCAATGTCTCAATCCCCCAGCCTATCACTGATCAATAAACTCTCTCTCACTCTCTTTCTTAAACACACACACAAGTGTTTGTGGGTCCAAAAGTTCTTGGACATGGACTCACACACATTTGGACTGTGTTTCCTTGTTTGTTTTTTTGTTTTTGTAAACAAAAATAATATAAAAATAAAAGTAAAAATTTTCCTTTTTATCACTGATGTTAGGGTTGGGTTTAGGTGCAGATGTAGCGTTAATTATCTACATTTATCATTATGTCAATGGACGGTTCCCACAAACGAGTGTGTGTGTGTGTGTGTGTGTGTGTGTACTTACAGGAAGCTGTGAAAAAAGATCCTTCAATTCTCTCTTTCCAGAACAAACTAAAGCATGTGAGACAAGCAGCCAGGTGTGTGTGTGAGTGTGTAAGGCTGGTGGGCTGGTGTAATCAGTGTGTATGTGTGTGTAATGATGTACTCTGCATGTGCCTGTGTGTGTATAGGTTGTCAGTAGACTTGGTGCAGCAGGATTTCAGTCATTTGCAGATGAGAGTCGCCGCCCTGCTGGAGAGAACAGACACTGAACTACACACACAAATCAAACTGTTTTTACAGGTGTACACACACAGACACCATTCAACAGGTACACACACTCAAATACCCATAATTTTGTATATTGTGTATATTAATTCATTGTGTGTGCAGGATGCTAAGCTAACATTAGCGAAGCTGCAGGAGGAGGTGGAGTGTGTGTTGGAGACTCAACGCTCGTTACAGGAGTTTCTGTGTGAAGATGACAACGCCTTCAGACTGGAGGAAGTGTGTACAACATTCACCCTGTTCACACAGCGCTTTATCAGAGCAGCACAGGTAAACACACATACACACACAGTGTGTATGTGTGCCTATACACACACACACAATTGTGTTGTCTCTCTCTCTCTGTAGGAGAATGAGATGCGTGAACAGGAAAATCGTTGTCGTCTGGAACACGAACGAATGAAAAAGGCAGAAAAACATCACTCCATCATCTTCTACTCCGCTCAAGAAGAGTCAAACAAGGAAAAGGATGCATTAGAACTCATCCTTCGGACCCCGATGGACCCACCCCGGAGGCGGAGCTTGCGCTCGACATGCCATTACTGAGGGGCGTGGTCTCATGCCAGCAAATCACAGAGTTTTTGCAGAGTTTTACAAAAACAACAAATTGCAGAGTTTTACAAAAACAGAAGCCTTCAAAAACAAAGCAAAGAGTGTTATTAGCATAGCCACACTTCCATCTGAGTGAAATCAAAAGTTAAGTCCCTCCCCTACATCATCAAAAATCTCCACCGTTTTCCCTCCCTCCACTACCTACATGTGGGTGAGACTCATGCACTCATCCCAGGTCTACAGTCATACAGCAGTCTGGCTCCACCCATTAGGAGGGGCCACACAATGAGGGAGAGGCAAGAGAAGGAACAGGAAGTGACCGAAATTAAACAAGAAATAACAAAGGTAAAACGAGGTGGCGTCAGTATCTGCCACAAAACCACAGAGAGGAAAACTGAGTGACGGGATGACAAAATCGGCCAATCAGATGCCTCCCAGTCTATCCCGCCTCTCGCTGCTCAAAACAAGCTCCATACGATTGGTATTGCCCTGCCCCCGTCCAATCAGAGTTTGATAAAGAGTGTCCAATCAGAGAAGTCAAGCAGTATAAGAGGCCACACCCACTGAGCCAGCTTTTGGAGAGAACAGGAAGACAGAGACAGGATGTGATGGAGAAAGAACAGGAAGTCAAGATGAAAGAAGTGAAGAAGGTTAAAAAAAGGAAGTAATGATGTCCAGATCGAGACTGGCCATACAGCTAGCATCTCCACAGGCATTAGCATCTCATTCGCTAACTGAGCTTTCAATGTTTGCCTGACACACAAATGCTACACACACACACTCAGCATGCTGATTTTGAGTCATTAGTGATTATTGTGTGGAACTGAACGTGACATTTCAGACTATCTGATTTTACCTGATGATTATTAAAGACTTTAAACATAAAACCAGCTTTTTTAATGATTTATGATGGAGAAATGGAGAAACAGCACAACTGAGAGGCAGGATGTGGAAATGCACCTTCACATTTATTACACTACTGTCAATAGCGAAAATTCACAAACACTGAATTTTGGTGAAAATTAATATATAATATTATATAATGGCTGTTATGGTTGGAGATTAACCGCCACCTCGTGGAGAAGTGCAGAACAGCAGCATGTTCAACTTGCAGAACAAAACAAACCGTTAATGAGACATGTGCAAGTGTGACGTTTATTTCTTTATTTTTCAGTAAATCTATAAGGCTAACAAGTAAAAGCCTCCAATTTGTCCTCCAGTTTAGCATATTTGCACAAATAATTATATATCAGAGTCACTTTGACATTCTAATCTTTATTAACAAAACGTAATAAAACTAAACCTTAGTGCAGGCACTCATGCAGGGGGTCAATGCATTTCTAGATCACAGAGAGGAGGATGACCTTTGACAACTCTGATTCAATTCAATTCCATTTGTGTAGCGCTTTTTACAAGGTTCTCTGACATGCAACTTTATCTAATAAATAGTTAACAGTTTACAAAAATTCCCTAAATAAATATAATTTTAATATTTGTTTCCTTCTGATTTATAAAACTAGACACACTTTCACTATTTTTTTAACATACACATAGTTATTTTTATTTTAAAGATTTTAGTCACAGTCTCTCATTTTAAAATTTCATTCACCTAAAATAATTATAACACTCTACAAGCTGTGAATTAGTCACTTTTTTATGCATACCATTCTTATCTAATGGGGAAAAAGCACAGGGAGAGAAAGAAACGCAGACCAAAATCAGTTTATCCTTCACCTTGTTTATCCATCGTGTCTGTCCTTTCCAATGTGACGAACATCATGACAGATCTGGAAGCACTGCTGATTAGAACTAACCTGCTCTAGAGATGATTAGAGATAATGCTGAAGCAGAAACGAGGTGCTCTACTACAATAGTATTGTGGAGAACAGTTCTAGAGTTGACATGAACCACTATGATGTCTGAATGAAACACTTTACAACACAGAGTTCTGTGCTTGAAATGATCTGCTCTGGATTGCAGTGTGGAGGAGACCCACAAACTCTAATCAACTGCTCTGGACTGGAGATGATGGAGATCACTCTAGAAGAGCGGTTCCAAAACTTTCAAGTTTCAAAATTTCAATATAAATGTCCCCAAATGAAACTCTGCATTTTAATTTCTCCTCCTTATTTACCAACATGTGTGTAAATTCAAATTCACTAAATGTTTCAACATATTTTTTGGGGTTGTTTTCTTGACCACTGGGCCTCATTTATCAAGTTGTGTGTAAATGTTTTCATATAAACAAAAACCAAACAGGATTAAAATTTTCTGCGGTATTTACAAAAGTTCCTGAAACTCTGATTTTCTTTGTACTCATTTCTATGCCTATAAAATATTTAATAATAATAATAATAATAATAATAATAATAGTAATAATAGTAATCAATGAATGAGGCCAAAGTAGATGGGCACAGATATTTGTTGAGGAACCGCTACTCTACACAGATATTTGTTGAGGAACCGCTGCTCTACACTGTTGACACGCCGCTCGGTTTTGGAAGTTAAACAGTTCTGCAGTGAAGTGAATCTCTGTGTGGAGATGAAGTGATCCAGAGACTTCAGACTGACAAGAACCTCTCAGCAGATGACGTGAACTGATACAGAGTAAGAATAAACTGAATAAACTTAATAAACGGTTCCGAGATGAAGATGAGCAGATTGAGAGTAAAGAGGAAGTGCTCTGAAATGGACAGGAAGTTTAGAGGAACTGTGTGGATTAGACAGGAAGCTCTGTTGAATCCTCTGAGATAACATTTCCTGTAAGGCACCGAGAGATACTGTGGAATCTGAGTACAGATCCAAGGGGTGGGGATTAAAGCAAGGGTTTATCTTAAAGGGGTGTATTCTGACCTCCTGTGGACCTCCTGCATCTGGACAAAAAAGACAGAAATAAAATTCAGTACCGTTTTAGAGAAGTTCAGTAAACTCACAAAACATCATTTGTATATGCACAGTAAGAAATGAACAAAGAAATGAAACAGTGATTAGATTAAAGAAAGTGTTTGTCACAAGACGTTACAGCGAAACTCATAATAAACTCTATGTTTTCCACTTTATTAGATGAGTTAAGTGCTAACCCTGAGGATGTGAATTCTGTGATACGCACATGGCTAGTGCTATATCTTGACGCTCTCGGTGCCGTAGACGTTGTAGCCCTCCCTGTAGGTGGTGAAGCCCTGCACGCCGGCCGGAGGAGTGGGTTTAAAGTTCTGAGCGGGATTGAGAAGTCGGAGCTGTTTGGTCTCCTGACGAGACTTGTAGCAAAACTCAACTAGCGCCACCGTCATGGCGAGGCCCAGACCCCCGACCAGGATGTAAAACACACCGGCCACATTACTGAGACTCAGTGCACTTGTCTTATCCTGCAGAACACACACACACACACACACACAAGTGGAGATACACTGCTTTATAGGAACACATGCATGGATACAGACCCCCCCACACCACCCACACACACACCCCCACACACATACCCCCATACACACCCCCCACACACCCACCCATACACACACAGACCCCCACACTCACACACACCCCACACACACACGCACACCCCCACACACACACACAACCCCACCTCCCACACACACAGGAAGTGGAAATGCACATATTCTGTTAAACAGGAAGTGTGTTTGTAGACTGTAGCTAAAAATTTAAACTAGAGATATTAAATCACAAACAGACCTTAATTTCACCCCAACAGTTTGATCAGGACTGGAATCTAATGTAGACCAGAAGGGTACACGTGGGCTCTGATTGAGTACTGTAGTAAAATATAACTACAAAATCTCGTCTGATCTGATCTGGACTGTTGGAATGGAATTGGAATTGGTAATCAGACTGGAACTGTAATCATTGATTGGACTGGATTTGGAATAGAAAGCTGATTAGACTGGGTTTGGACTGTAGTCTTGATTGGACCCAAAGTTGTTTGGAACTGTAAGGTCTGATTTTGGTCTGGAGTGTTTAATGTAGATTAGACAGCAGGGTCAGATTGTTATCTGGTCTGGTTCCCAGGGATCAGTCCAATTTGGGCTGTGTGACTTGACTTGAAGATTCTGACCTGTAGGTCTGATCTGGACTGCTGTCTGATTTACACTAGAATTGGAAAGACTGATTTAGAGTTCAAATACTGACTGTGACTAAAATATCTGATTTGGAGTGAAGGGCTGGATTGGACCTGACAGATTCATGTGGACTATAAATGGAATTTCACATGATAACCAGAAGTTTGGATTTATATTCAAACTTCCACCTGTCTAGTTTGGACTAGTCATTCAAAATTAGACTGAAAATTATCTGATTACTGGATCCTTATTACTGGTCTGGACTGGAAGGTTCGAGTGGAGAGATATGATCAGGATGAGAGTGTAGATTAGACCAACCTGATTTGGAATTTACACTTATGATTAAAAAACAAAATCTGATTGGACTCTATCAAAATATGCCTTAGAGCTGATTTGGCTCTGATGGCTGGGCTTGAAGTATCTCTGACTTAATGGCCCAGGTTGGCTACACACACACACACACCCACACACAGACCCAACACTGAACCATTAAGAGTGAGCATTAATTAGCACGGCTCTTGGAAGTTCCTGCTTGTTGGGTTTCTCCACAGTGGCATGATGAAAAGGAGGGTAATGAGGATGATAAAAATGAAGGGGATGAAGGGGAGGATGATGAAGAGGAGGGTGATGAAGGTACTGAAGATAATAAAGGTGATGAAGGGGAGGGTGCCAAAGACAATGAAGGTGATGTAAATGATAAAGTTTATGAAGGTGGTGATGATGATAATGAAAAAGATGATGATGATGATGATAAAGAAGAAGAAGATGATGATAAGGTGTTAATGTTATTCCCCTCACTGAACTACTGCTGCAAACTTCACAGCTCTCAAAACTCACTGCAGGACACCAACATGATCAGCTGATCTACTGAACAGCTTCACATTTCAAACACATGACAAGCTTCAACAACATACCAACCCACACACACACACACACACACACACACACACACAATCAAACATTAATGATGCTCAGGTCCTTTTCTTGTGTTATCTGTCAGAGAGATTGAGTCAAAGGGGTGAAGTCAAAGGAGCAGTATCAGGAATGTGGAGGCAGAGAGGGGGCATCAGAAAGAGTCAGAGGAGTGGAGTCAGAAACAGTCTCAGGGGTGGAGTCAGGGAGGTGGAGTCAGAGAGGTGGAGTCGAAGGGGTGGAGTTAGAAAGGTGGAGTCATGGGGGAAGTATGAAAGGTGGAATCAGGGGGTCGAGTCAGAGGGTGGAGTCAGGGGTGGAGTAAGAGAGGTGGAGTTGGGGTGGAGTCAGAAAGGTGGAGTCAGGGGGTGGAGTCAGGGGTGGAGTAAGAGAGGTGGAGTCCATGGGCGGAGTCAGGATTACAGACATATCTTTAAAAATAAATGTGTTTGTTACAGCACAGTAGCAGAAGGTCATAAATATAAAATGCTATAAAACTTAGCTCTAATCAAACACAACTGTAAACATGACCAGTTCACCTTAAACATACAACTAATACACAACTAACACACAACTAATGCACTGATTCACTTCATTTATATGATGAAACTAAATAATTCCACACTGACTGATATTCTAATGAACTTCAATTCTACAGTGGATATATAAAAAGTTTACACCCCCCTGTTAAAATGGCAGGTTTTGTAAAGTTAAAAAAAGAATTAATATAAATCATGTCAGAACTTTTTCCACCTTCAATGTAAAATTACAACAAAAATTAAGTGAAAAACACACATTTTAGGAAAAATAGGAAAAATTAAAATGTTAGAATAACCTGGTTGTGTAAGTGTTAGGCCTGCGTTGGTCAAAGCCGACCATGGATGATATATCCTCATTCATTCATATTGATAACATTATTATTATTTCTTTATTATTTAATTTATTATAAATTTATTTATTCAATATTATTATCATATCTTGACTCAGCAACATTCTCCCAATCTGTCTTCCAAAAACACTATAGAGCTGTCACATTGTGATGTCATTTCCTGTGCCCAGCCTGGCTTCAAAATTCAGAAACACAAACAGACCTTCTTTTGGTGCAGCCATTCCTTTATTCCTTTGTTGATTTGGATGTGAGCTTTGGGTCATTGTTGTGCTGAAAGGTGAAATTCCTTTCCATCTTCAGATTACTGGCAGACCCCTGAAGGTTTTTACAGAAAAAGGACTGGTATTTGTAGCTTTTCATGCTTCCCTCCACCTTGATAAAAGCCCCAGTTCTGGGAAAAGAAAAGCAGCCCTAAAGCACGAAGCTGCCACTACCGTGCTTTAATTGGGGATGGGCTTGTGTTGGTGATGGGCTTTTTGTGCCTTGGTGACTTCTTTTGCAATTATGGAAGCTTTATAGCTTTTGGTACTGTTCCCATCAGACCAGGTCTCCTGGCAGCCTCCCTGGTAAGATTTTGTCTTGTTCTTTTGTAAATTCTGGAGGGACGTCCTGTTCTTGGTGACGTCACTGTGGTTCTCCATGTTCCCCACTTGGTGAAGACGGCCTTCACAGTGTTCCTTGGTACATATAATGTCTTGGAATTTCTTTTATAACCCTCTCCTGACTGTTACCTGATTGTTAAGTGAGACACCGTACAGGCTTTGCAAGCTCTTAGAGGAACACAGCTTCTGTGGTCAGATGAAACCAAGATGTAAAGAAATTCTTACAGAAACAGCTGGTCTGTATTTGGGGTTAATCAGAATAATTTTATTGATGACTGCTGTATGATAATTACTTTTGATCATGAGATTGAATGTGATTGGCTCATTCTGAACACAGCCACACCCCCAATTATAAAAGGGTGCACAAACCTATGCACAAAGGTTAGTATAATTTTCATATTTATCCTATTTTTCCACCTAAAATGTTTCTTAGTGGTTTTTTACTTAATTTTTATACATTGTAATTTCACACTGACGATGGAAAATGTTCTGACATGATTTATTGTAGTTTTGTCATGATCTGCTCCTCGTGGCACACACAAATGCGCCTTGTGGACTCGCACGCTGTGCTTCTGATATCTCTGTCGCACTTAGTGCGGAAGCACACACTTTTGCTTTGTGGCGCAAGCTGTGGATGACTACAGCTCCAATGAGCACATGCTCCCGAGCTCCGGGACACATGACCTATGATTGGATTGCAGGTGCATCTAATCTCTGTCAATCAGGCCGTGTTTAAAAGACTCACAGTATCGCTGAGATGTCGCGAAGCATTAGTCTAGCCATCGTGTACACTATTGCCGAGCCTTTGATTCCCATGTTTGTGTTTCTGGTTTGGACTCTGTTTTCTGTGTTTAAGATTGTTTTTGCTTTGCCTATGATACTCTGTTTGCCAATCATCTGACCTAGTTTCTGTTTTGTGGATTACTCTCTTGCCTGCTGATTTTGTACCTCTGCCTGTCTCATGTGTTAAATAAACACAAGGAGTTTTATGATGCCATCTTCTAACCTTCGCATGTGTCCAGCTAAACCCCGACGACATGACAGAATGCTTCCCCAAGACCAGGACACAGCAGGAGAACAGGTTGACGGCCGTATGCACACCATGCCATCATTCTTCATGCAGCGAATAGGGTAGGACATTCCTGCACTTTATGACGGCATGGAATTTCCCCCAGATGGCTTCCTGCTCCAGTGTCAGCTATTTGCCGAGGACCTGCTGGAGCTGAGACCTGCAGATGACATCTGGGTGAGGTGCATGATGCGCTGGCTCATTGGATCTGCACGTATCTTCACAGAGGGCCATATCAGCATGGAGCACCTGTGCCTACAGAACCCTAAAGACTTCGGGGAAGCGCTCAGGGTGCTCTACGGGGCCAGAAAGGAGGAAACTGCTCCATAGACCACTCCATTGGCCAAAAGAGAGGCAACCTCTCCAGAGCCCCCTCAAGTGGCCAAAAGGGAGGCAACCATGCAAAGCCCCCTCCAGTGGCAAAGAAGGAGGCAACCGCTCGAGAGCCCCCTCCAGTGGCAAAGAAGGAGGCAACCGCTCGAGAGCCCCCTCCAGTGACAAAAATGGAGGCAACTGCTCCAGAGCCCCCTCCAGTGGCAAAGAAGGAGGCAACCGCTCCAGAGCCCCCTCCAGTGGCCAAAATGGAGGCAACTGCTCCAGAGCCCCCTCCAGTGGCAAAGACGGAGACAACCGCTCCAGAGCCCCCTCCAGTAAAAAAAAAAGGGAGGCGTTTGCTCTAGAGCACGCTCCTCCGCCAGGCTTTGAGGTTTATGTCATCGCTCCTCCACCAGGCTATGAGGATTATGTGGTTGCTGCTCCACCATTCTTTGAAGATTTTAAGAGTCCATGCCACAGTCCATCCCACAGTCCATGTCCATGCCACAGTCCATGTCCAAGCTGGAATCCAAGTCCAAGCCTGAATCAAGTCCAAGTCCAAATGACCTTAATAACCTTCGTACATCATTTCCTGTTTTCGAATGCTTTGCTGGGAGTTCTTGCTGCCATCGGCGTTTATTCTATATGTGTTTTTTCTGGTGTTTCATCAGTAATTTTGTGTTATAATTGTATTTTTTGCAGTGTTTTTTACTCTTTTCCTTCTGTTACATTTTATTTTTTCTTCTTTCTCTTTAGAGAACGTGGTTTTTCTCTTTTTCCTTTTTCTCCCTGTCTAAACGCTGCAAGCAGAGGCCATTCACGGCAGATCTGCTGAAAATATTATCAACAAAACTTCATCTAAGGTACATTAAACATTTCTCATGGTAAACATTCAGCTTGTTCAGTGTGTGACGTGCAGGATGTTTAGTCATTCTTCCTCCATGATAAGTAATAGCCTTACTTGCGATAAGTGTTTATTAGTTAGCTCGCTGATGGAGAAGATTGCAGCATTAGAGGTGAGCATCCAGTCTCTAGAGAGGGTTAGTGAGAGTGAGAGCGGTGTAGTGTCTGTAGGGAAAAGTCTGGATGCCTCAGGCGGAGTTAGTAATCCCCCAGCTCCGGCATTAGAGCCCTCACAGTTGGGCAAATGGATGACGACTCGGTGGCATAATCACAGAGCCAAAGCTAATGCCAAGGCTCGCCACGGGAGCACCACTCCTCTCCGCATCACATGTCTAACAGGTTTGCTCTCCTCAGTGAAGCGCCCACTGAGAAACCTAAAAGAGCTCTGGTTATAGGAGACTCCATCCTAAGGCACATGAAATTAGCCAGGCCTTTAGGGGCACCAGCAGCTACAGTTAGGTGTATACCAGGAGCCAGGGCACCGAACATAGCAGGCAATCTTAGGGTCCTAGGCAAGCACAGGTTTTCTAAGATAGCTATTCATGTAGGAGCTAATGATATACACCTTCATCAGTCAGAGGTTACTAAGTATATCTTTGTAGAGGTGTTTAAATTAGCGAATCCGATGTCCGATGCAGTAGTATGCTCTGGCCCCATCCCAATGCAGAGTGGCAATGTATCTTACAGCAGATTATGGTCGCTGATCTGCTGGCTGTCCAGGTAGTGCTCCGAAAACAGTGTGGGCTTTAAAGATAATTGGAGTAGTTTTGAGGGCAAGACTGGCCTGTTAGGGCGGGATGATATCCATCCCACTCGGGAAGGTGCTGCTCTCATTTTTTGCAGCATAGCTCATAGTCTCATGACAGGCCTAGTTAATCTGTGACAATCCAGAGCCAAGGCCAGGGAGCAGACAA
>JAQQZX010000017.1:15597018-15613182 GCA_030068355.1 Notoglanidium maculatum
ATAGGGGGAGAGACAGGAGTGGGCGGGGGGGGGACAGGAGTAACCGGTCGGGGGTCGGGGTGAATAGGGGGAAAGACAGGAGTGGGCAGGGGGGGGGGGGACAGGAGTAACCGGTCGGGGGTCGGGGGGGGTGAATAGGGGGAGAGACAGGAGTGGGCAGGGGAATAGGGGGAGTGACAGGAGTGGGCGAGTTAGAAAGGAGACTGCACTTAAAGATGCATGCAATCATACCAGATATTTAGGCAAATAGTACAGCTTGATTTGGTTGCAGCAGGTTCCTGCGCTGTTCCCTTTGCACCCGGGAGAAAAGCTAACCCCCGACTGTCACTGTATATTACATTATATTTTACCCGGGGCATTAGCGAAACGCTACCTCAGTTTCTCCTCAGAACTGTAATCCTGTTCCTGGTGGCTAAGCTAACTAGCACCAGCGCTCGTGCCTTATCACTTACCTGATGAATGTGTTGTCATGAAGTCAGACGGTGAATTTAACTTCTCAGCATTACGGTTTTCCATCACACACAACTTCAAGAACTATTTCAATTAAATGTATTTAAATTAAGCTAAAACGCTTATTTCATGAACATATTTGAGCTTGACTTCGAAGTGCTAACGTCTCGCGCGCCACCAACCAGCCTCCCGCTTCAAAAACAACTGCACGCGGAAGCGTTGCTACAGCGACACTTCCGGTTCTACCTCGGAAGTCAGAAGATCTCCCTTAGTTTTATAAAGCAGTGGAAATACTAATAATATTAATACATAAATAATAACCAAAATTAAGACAATCAGGAATGGAATATCAGCTGATTTCCCTGTGACTTAAACACCAGAGTTTACATTTACAGTGTGTTGGAAAGAGTGATGACATGAACTCAAACATTATAAAGTGGTTTAAGCATGTTAATAGCACAGATTTCTCGATGTGTCTGTTCTAAATTATTAATTTAATCTACTATATTTGAGTGTTCAGGAGACACATTATACAGAAAAAAATAACTATGAACAATAATAAACATATTAAGCACATTGAAGCCATTTCTAGTCAATTCAGCTGTTATTTAATTTTTAATATTCAGGATCTATTTTATCTACTCTACATTTAGTTTTGGGCATATGGAGCAGAAAGACAGGGTTAATCTCTTTATGTGAGCACAAAGTCCCCTGGCATAACTAGACAATAATATTCTATATACAATATTTGGGCTAACATCAATTAATCCAAACATAGCTTATAAACGACCATGTAAGTGTTTATTGGGTGACTGTTCATACTCAGGATCTCACTTAGTATTCATCAGGGAGAAAAACAGACCTTTCTGAGTTTAGTGCATGTGAGACAGAGAGAGATGTGGCCTGATTATATAACGACTGTAAAGTTTTGGCTGAATTTCTAAGTCATGTGTGTTATTCTTCCTTAAGCAGAGTGATGTCATCGCCTGTCGCCCTGCATCAGCGTCGCCTCCAGTTACTGTCAGAGAGAGAGCGATAGAGCGAGAGAGAGAGCACGAGAGACAAGCGGCGCCTGATGGTGTTTGGGACAGGGTGGAGAACACAGCACCAGCCTGGTGCACACACAGTGACAATGCAGGAGGAAGGTGAAATCACAGCTGAGGGTTTATTTTGTTCCAAAAGATTTTTTATCCAGACATAAATACAAACAGGAAATGCAACAGCGGACATTTTTCTTTTGTAAATAGAATAAAAAACACTTATATACATTCCAATATATTACACACACACACACACACACACACACACACACACACACACACACACACACACACACACACACACACACACACACAGTCTTTCAGCAGTTCTACACATGGATAACGAGGGGCAGAGTCTAAACCAAACAGATGAATAGTCATAAAAAAAACTCATGGATATGCACTACCACCCCTATCAGCCCCCGGCAACCCCCACCATGATTACACGCGCACCGTAGTTACTGTCACCACGGAAACAGCACACCCCCTCATTAATAAACTTTTCATGATTTATGATTTCAACCCAAAATAAACAAACAAAACAAAGCAAAGCCAAGCACAAATAAAACTAGAATTTAAAGATTATAGATTATTTTTTTATCCTTCTGCTGAAGTGTTACATTCTAATGGAGAATAAAATAAAACTTAAATACAAAATAAATCAGCACCAATTCACATTTTCACACAGTTTGTGTAGAATACAGAATTATATATTTAATAGATATATAACAATATATCTATAATATTATAATGGATAATAAGACAGTTCAATCTGAGAGGCTGTGATCATTTTGGAAAAAAAAAACAAAAAACAAAGTCCCTTTAACAAAAGCGGAGTCTGTCAGCTGGGAGGAGCTACAGAGTTACAGTAGCTTATTTTACAGCTTATAGCCACCACATTAGCACTGATCACTAAATCATCACTCACTTCATGAGACACTGCTTCCCAGTTTCTTTTAAAACTTACATTTACAAATCTATTAACCAAATCACTTCTAATGCTCATGCTTCAAGCCACACCCATACATGTCGGCCACGCCCCCAACCTACCTCATTTTCACTGCGAGTGTTTTTCTCATAGGCACATTTAGCGCACCATGCTAAACTGGTGGCCATACACTTCAATTACATGTTAGCTACATTAGAGTTAGATAGCACACATCTCAGCTGACGGACTACACCATGCGGAAAGAGACGCTGCAGTTATGTTTGTGGCTGAAATTATCCTGATAAATCTGATTATAATAATAATGTGCTTCTAACGGCCAATCAGCTTCTGTCCTGGAGTGTTGTTACTATGGTGACTGAAAGACTATATGACAAAGTAAAGGGTGGAAGGGAGTTCAGTTAGAAAGGCGATTTAAAATTCTCACTCACTTTATAAACTTCTGATTTACAACTGATTGTCTTTATAAAATCATCTAAACATGAAAAAAAGTTTCTCTATAAGTTATAAAAACAAAATAAAAGGAAAAGCGGCACAGAACCGTGGCTCTGCTAGCTCCGCCCACACGCTGGCAACAACACAGAGGCGTGAAACAGGAAGTGTAGCTTCGCCACATAGCTGGAGAACAGGAAGTGAGCAAAGAACATTGGCCCCACTTCTCACTCCCACGATGACTGCATCAGAACATCGACACGTTCAGCACCTACACACACACACACACACACACACACACACACACACACACACACACACACACACACACACGACAGGTGGGTTTAGATAACGTGTATGTATTCTACGATCAATTGGGCAGAGCTTAAATTCTATTTAATCTGCTGATCAGGAGTGAAGGATAGATGAAAAACAGCTGGAATGGAACCTTTGATAAGTGGATTATAGATAACAGATTAGGATAAATAGAGTGACAGAGATGAACAGCTGAATAATGATGGAGGGATAACTGGATGACTTGAAAGAGTGATGGATAGAGAGAGATGATGTACAGAGAGAACATGGACAGAGGGACAATGTATAGAGGGATGACAGACAGAAGGAAAGTGGATGAAGAGTCGATGGTCGGAAGGACGACAGATGGACAGAACAGATGGAGGGATGGCAGACAGACAGATGACAAACAGAGGGATGATGGAAGGAGGGGTGTTGTATAGAGAGTTCATGGATAGAAGGATGATGAATAGAGAGACAACAAATGGAAGGATGACACAGCTAGAAGGATAAAGGATAAAGAGATGAAGTATAGAGATATGATGAATAGAGGTGTGATGGATGGAGAGATGAACACTCACAGAGTCGTCCATGATGGAGGCGGGGTCAAAGTAGTCAGGTTTGAGCTCAGTCCTCTCTCGCCGGTTTTTGGACGCTGGCTGCACAGACATACACACGGGTTAAATCACAACACGGACACGCACGGGTCAGAGTTCTGTGCTCTGATTGGATAATACAGATCTGTACTCTGATATTGTGTGCCGTGTTTGGCCGCACCAGGTCAATGTCCATGGTGTCGAAGTCCATGCCCTCGTTCAGGTCTTCCAATCGCTGCTCTGATGACATCATCACATCTTCAACAATTGGCTCTTCGTCATCCTCCATCAGACCTGCACTCCGCCGACTGTAAACAAACAACAGATTGTAAATGTTTGTGACCCAGTGTCTGGATACTGACAGGGAAAATAAGTAATATGTGTGTGTGTGTGTTTACATGGTGTGCTGCATGTGACTCCTCATCTTAGCGTTCTGGATGTTTGCTCTCTCCTGCTGCTGCCGCTGCGCTAACATCCAGGCTACCTGTGTACTGCACACACATGCACACAATCAGCAGTTGGGTCAAAGCTGTGAGTAATTAGGATTTTTAGTATGTGTGTTTCCTTGTAGTCAATGGATGCGTGCTTGTGTGAGAGCATGTGTTTAATTGCAGTCAGAGGATGTGTGTGCGCGCTTACTTGTAGTCAATGGATGGGTGGGTGTATGTGTGTTTATTTGTAGTCAGTGTGTGTGTGTGTGTGTGTGTGTGTGTGTGTGTGTGTGTGTATTTACTTGTAGTCAATGGGAGTTTGTGGCTGCTGTAACGTGTTGTGCTGTGATTGGTTGCTCATGGTGTACACGCCCACGTATCCCTCCTCTGGGCGGAGCTTCTTGGCATCCCGCAGCACAGTGGAGGTCATGTGGGGTGATGACATCATCACAGGAGGTGGTGACATCATCATGGGTGTCTGCGGCTGCTGCTCACGAGCCATCCACACACTCGCATCAGTGCTGCTACAGCTACTCTCCTCTGAGAGAGACAGAGAGAGTGAGACACAGAGTGAAAGAGACAGGCATAGGAAGATTGGCCATATAAGACATCATTAGTGTGAATGTTAGAGCACTGAGATGACACACCCTCGGGCAGCTTCCTCTTGGAGGGGGCGGGGTTTACTCTGGGCTTCCTGCTACGGGCGGAGCCTCGGCCACTGACGCCGCTGAGGACAGAGAGCGTGTCATCGTCCGCCCCGGCCTGCAGAGAGTTCCTGTAGGAGATGAGGGGCAGCCAACACTCCTCCCTCTGCAGGGACATCTGAAACGTCATGAAGCGCTCCAGATACATGTGTCTAGAACACACACACAGATAGATATTGCTATAACCCATATACCCTGTTCACACTAATACAGTAATATGGCCTGCATTAAAAATGGAAAAGTAGGGCACTAAACAGTGCATGACAATAACACAGCAGCACAACTCGGCTCTAATACACTTCAGTTTGTACACAATCTCATCTGTGTGGAAGAAACATCAGTACAGAGAACTTGTGTGCAAGAACTTTAACAATGAGAGATAACCACACACACACACACACACACGCACGCATGCACGCATGCACGCACGTGCATGCACATACACGCTCACAGAGAACTATACAAGATGCTGCTTGACTAAACCAATATAACGTTCTGTGATTGGATGAGCTAATGATGTAGGATCACAAGCTGTAGTGATTTCATGGTTTAATTGTGTGCTGTAGGAGCCACTGGAGAAATGTTTGAAATCTTGCTAAACTCAGAACGTAAATGAAAAAGTGTTTTTTCATTTTTTCAACTTTGTTTGATGGGATACCAGCAAAAACTTGATGTCATGTATGTGTGATGGTGTGTGTGTCTTACACAGTCCTGCGGTCCTGGCGCAGCAGTTTGGAGGAGAACTCACTGAGGATGTCGAGGAAGGCGAGGTTGAGTGGGGGGGCACCCTCACCCTGAGGACTTGGCTCTTTGAATGCAAACTCTATACCATCTCTGTAACACACACACACACACAATACACATATGAGTTTAGACACCTTTCACATAGGCAGAGCATAACAATTAATATTCTAGCCCATCACACAACATCTACCACCCAGGGAGGGCAAGTCTATCACATGCTTCTTCTGTGGCTTGTGAAGCCAATCCACTGCATCTTTCTGAACTGCCGCACATGCGATGGCGTAATGTACTCAGAGGACAATGCTGTCTGCCCCCTCTGTAGGCATGCACTCAACTTTTTCATAGTTCTTTTTTCATGTTTTTTGTGTGTTCACACCGCAGGAATTGTGAATGATTATAGTTCTTAGAATGCAGTTTTGAGGGATTTCCTATCTCCTACTTCAGGGTAGGTACTCTCCCAGCACAATAGGAACCACGAGAGATGCGTGTAAGGTGAACGGACCAGACGTAGCAAGAGAGTCGCACTATTCTCTAGAGTCGTTGTTTCTATTTATTTGTCAGTCTGCATTACAATAACACAATAAAACAGGTAGAAACTTACACAAATGAATCTGCTTAAAAAAAAAAAAAAAAAAAAAAAAAAAAAAAAAAAAAATCCAAGACTGCATGCGCAAGTTTACAGATGAGAGAAGCTGAAACCTGAGTGGCTGGCAAAGTAAACCGAAACTAAACAAAAGGCTGCAAGAGAGTTAAGAGGAAATACATGGACAAATCCATATGATAGAAACGTAAACAATCAAAGAGGAAGTGTGCACACTGTGAGCTGGGCTGAAAGACACAGCAAGGGAGGGACTACATAACATATTGGTCGAAATCACTAAAATCGCTGAAAAAATTATCATGAGTGGCTTTTAGAAGTGCCAGATAGTCTAAGAAGAAAATCTTTGTATCATCATACTGAACAGCTGAATCCAGTTCGACGGGAAACATCCAAAGTCGGGTTCAGCCTTAAATCCATATAAAACATTAAGAGCTGTTGTTAACACGGCTAATGTTAGCATTAAAAAAACACAGATAAATGGAGATTACAGTTTATGTCTCTTCGGTGTTCCTACTAGCGGTGCGAATGCTAACAGAACTCTCGGGGGAGCTCCCCAGGGGTAGTTCCTCTCAGTAAGTCTTTAGAACAGTTTGGTCCAAAAGTGCCTTAGGATATCAAGATCTCACAATTTTGGCTTTGTGGGAACATTTGGATGGTCCTCACAGGGAAAGTTTTTTTTTTTTTTTTTAAACAAAATAAATAAATAAAAAAGTAAACTGTTTCCTTTTCTTTACTGAGGTTAGCGTTAGGTGTAACATTAATTATCTCCATTAATCTTTGAGTCAGTGAAAGGTCTTCACAAGGACAGTAAGATAGACGTGTGTGAGTGTGTGTTTGCGCACGTGCGTACTTGTGCAGCATAGCAATGGCCTCACGGGTCTTCATCTGGTCCAGGCCGAACGTGAGGGAGAACCGGCGGGCAAGTTCTTTAATCCCACAGAATGCCGCAGAAGAACGATCAAAGTTGCAGCCTAGATCACTGAGCATTTCATTAAACAGCTGAAACACACACACACAACCTTTTACTTAGCACCTTACATTACATACATCACATTATTTTCAATTGGAACTTAAACTGTTAGGATGTTAGCATGAATGTTAGGTATTGAACAGTTCAAGTGAGAAAGTCGTAACAAATAAACAAAGCTTTGTGTGTGTGTGTGTGTGTGTGTGTGTGTGTGTGTGTACCTGCTGCAGACTGAGGATGAGGGTTTTGGCACACTGAATCTTATCGATCTGTCTTGTCTTACTCATTGTCTCCTTTATGATGTCACCGTAATCATTGTAGTACTGTAGAGAGGCAGAGTGTTAATGAGGGGGAAGGGGTGTACAGTGTGTGTGTATACAGTATGTTTATGAATGTAAAGTGTGTGTAAGTGTAGCATGTTTAAGAACAGTGTGTTTATGTACAGAGTGTACTGTGTATGTGCTGTGTGCGTATACAATGTGTACTTACAGTATACAGTATGTAGTGTGTGTGTATGTGTGTACAGTGTGTGTGTATTTTGCAGTTCTCACTCTCATGTACTGTTTGAAGATGTCAGCTCCGGTGCTCATCTCCACTACGTTATAGATGATCAGTTTACAGTACGCAGCTAACAGGTTCCTGCGCTTATGAAGAGCCTCGATCTTTCCTGCCTCATCATCCTGCTGTCCATCTGTACATGAACACACACACACACACACGGTTAACCTGAGTTTAATAAAAATGTACTGTGACCAACAGTAAACTCACACTAGTGTGTTTCCTTGTGAACAAGTACAAACACACATAAACCTTTGATGGAAACATTTTACCTTGTTCTCATTAATAAATCAGAGCGTAAGTATGAATCCTGCCCTGGCTGTGTGTGTGTGTGTGTGTGTGTGTGTGTACCAGTGCTGCCATCATCATCCTGCTCAATGAAGACGTGATCAAGGACGAAGTTGAGCAAGTCGTTCTGCAGGGACGAGTCTGGACTGAACACCAGCGGCTCCAGAGCATCCCGACCCGACGCCATGATCTGATGACTGAAGATCATTAAAGCATCACACAGGATAGTGAAGGCCTGCAGAGCATACACACACACACCCACACAAACAAAAAAACACACACACACACACACACACACACACACACACACACAGAGTGTATGTATAGGTCAATATGGAGGTTCTACAGCAAGGATTCCAGAACCACAACAAGCAATCTAAAACCAATCAAAGTTCAGAACCAGACTGAGTTTTATAGAGCAACAATGCAAACTCTATAGATGCTATAGAAGTTTTAGAACCATACTACTAGAACCACATTAAACATGAATTGCAGTAAGAAAGTGGTTTATCACACACTGAACATGAGTGAGGTAGGTGGAGTCACACTGTTGCTCCACCCCAACTTGTAACACCTGTCTTGATGTTACCTGCTCTTTAACAGCCATGCTGAGGCTGCTGAGGTACCGCTGGCACATTAGGCAGAATGCTCGCGTCTGCTTCCTTAGGGTCACCAGGTCACCCTGAGAGTGAGACAGAGTGAGAGACTCAGACTTCAGCGTAGTTCTGTCCTACTTCATCTCACAGCCTTATTCTATGTAGGATACCAGCTATGTTTAACCAGCTACAGGGATTGTGTGTATATGCGTGAGTGCATATGTGCGTGTGTGTGAGAGAGAGACCTTTGTGGAGCTGCCCTCTGAGACTTTTGCCAGGTTCCACAGGATGACGTAATGAGTACACTGCAAAGCATGGACCACTATCTGCACGCGCAAGCACGCACACACACACACACACACAATAAATAACGACAGAAAAAAAGAATAAAAAACTAATATATTAAAAAAAACATTTTCTGAGGCAAAGGTGTGTTTGGTATAATCATCTGTCTGTCTGTCTGTCCCCATCCATGAACCTATTTGTCCTTCCATCAATTTATATCAGTCTATCCTTTTTCCTACACATACCTTTATTTATATCTGTTTATTAATCTCTATTTATATAGATATCTTTCTGTTCATACACCTGAACTGTGTACCTGTTCAGGCATGTCTCCATTCTGCAGTCCTGTGTTCAGCAGTCTGTAGTTACAGTTGAACAGATCCCACTTAGTCAGGTCATGGGCACTGCACACACACACAATCATAGTATTAAACACAAACATTTCATTTAGCTTGTGTGTGAATCTCTATGTGTGTGTGTTTACTTGTGAAAGGCCGTGATTCTCTTGAGTGTTGATAAAACCTGAAACGCATCATCTTCATCAGGCTCCTCCCCCTGAGAGAAACAGTAGAAACATTCAGAAACACACACACACACACACACACTGACCCCCATGATGCCCCCACCCACCCACTGCCCCCACCTCATTGAGGAAGTCGTCAAGCAGGCGGTTGAGTTTGTCGATCTGCTCATCCATCAGCTGACTCAGCGTGATGTCCACACGATTGTAGATGGTGAACTCCTCATTACACAGTGCGTGGAACGTCATCGAACACACCTCCAACACACCAGTGTCTGTGTGCTTCTCCACCACATCACGGATCTGACGCAGAAGTGCATCTAAGTGCTGCAGATTCACACACACACACACACACACACACACACACACACACACACACACAGACACACCCTCTGTATCTACACTTAAGCTTTCTGCATCCTAACTGTTACAAGTTACACTGAGACAAAGGCAAAGCTAAAGATTATATAAGAGACACTGTGTGTGTGTACGTACCTTCTCAAGTCGGCCCGTGGTGTAGATCTCCAGATCAAAATACTGCGGTAACTGGAGCAGGTTTGTCACCTTCTCAGCATCCACAGAGTACTGACAGACACACAGACAGACAGACAACCATCAGGGCTCAAGTGGTGGGGTGTGGGGGGGGTGTGTGTGTGTGTGTGTGTGTGGTGCATACATAGTTCAGGGCTATAACCAGGTCCCTGATTAGTTTAAGACTAATTTATAAATATATAAAATACATAAAATCTAAGAGAATGAAGTGTGTGCGCTAAAACTGATATTATACATTATATGAGTAGCTCATTTATTAACAGGTTGTTAATGGAGTGGTGTGTGTGTGTGTGTATTACTTTGGCAAGGAGCAGGGGCAGAGCCACAGCAAAGATCTCAGTGATTTTGGTCCGATCATCCAGCTGTGTTTTTTTTTCCTTCGCCGTCATGACCTGAAAAACACAGTGATGCCATGAACAGTGTGTGTGTAGGGGTGTGTGTGTGTGTGTATATAAGACTCACCCTCTTCCCTGTACCGCGGCCAATAGGTGGGTGACACTCACACGACTGTCTGACAGCACACAGCATGATCTCAATCAAAGCCGTTTCCTGTCTGTCTGTTAGAGCTGTCTCACACACACACACACACACACACACACACACACACACACACACACACACACACACACACACAAAGAAATTCTGAAATCACAAACTTCATCTACATTTTCCAGCAACCCTGGAGTATATTTTGGAATACAGTGGCATGTGTGGGGACGTCGCAGTGGTGCAGCGGTTAGCAATGTCGCCTCAAAGCAAGAAGGCTCCGGGTACAAACATGCTGGCTAACTGGGACCTTCCTGTGAGGAGGAGGCATGATTTCCTCCGGGTGCTCTGGTTTCCTCCCACAGTCCAAAGATATGTAGATTTGGTTAACTGACTACTCTAAATTGCCTAAAAGTGTGAATGGCTGTTCGTCTCTGTGTTCGCCCTGCGATAGACTGAAGACCTGCCCAGGGTGTAACCCCGCCTCTCACCTGGAGTCAAATGGGATTGGCTCCAGCTTCCCCATGACCCTGATGGATAATTGGTACATATAATGGAGGGATGGAAGATGTGTGTGTGTGCGCGCGCATGTGCGAAAAGCACACCTTCCTCTCCAGGAAAGGGTTCATCCAGTAGGAGGCTGATGAAACTCTCCCAGTCCTTCAGCAGCTCTGATCCACACTCCCACAGACTGTCCACAAGGTACGCACCGTGTTCATGCAGCTGCGCGCACAAACACACACACACACACACACACACACACACACACACAGGTCTAATGGATGTGCATGCAATAAAACACAGGATGTAGACTTTCTTTCATGAACTTCTCAATGTTAAATTCTGTACACACACACACCTCACTCTCCAGGAAGAAGAAGACTGTGGTTTTGATGAGGTTTGCATTCAGACACTGTCGCCCTCTCCTTGGGAGCCCCTCCTCCTCTGGACCCCGCTGACTGAACAGCCTACACATGTGCACACACAAACGCACGCACGCACAGATAGTGTGAAAGAGAAAAGCACTTAATGAAGTAGCAATGAAAGTGTTTCACTCAGAAGAGAGGCAGCACTCTAGGGTGCTGTGTGTTTCTCTATACTGTCTCCACATGGTGGTGCTGCTGAGTCACACATCAATCTCACGCCACTGAGAGATCTACAGCACTACAGGTACAATGAGCAGCTTGTTAGTCCCAGTGATGGGGGAATGGCCTCTGTACCTGTCAGTCAATGTGAATGGGGTGTGGCCTGTACACTGCGCAGCACTGAATCAATGACGAGTCATGTGACCTACTTTTTATATAGGAACTCCCCTGCTGCCACGGCGATAGGGCGGTGGGCGGAGTAAACCAGGTGATATACGCTCTCACAGTCCTCCGCTGTCAGCACCTCATCACTGCTCCTACACACACACACACACACACACGTGTATTGAGTCTTCACCATAACATGAAGTTAAGGTGAAAGGTCAAGGATGAAGAACTGTAAGGACACTCACTGCAGGACAAGTGTGAGAAGTTTAATAGCCTGAACTGCAACATCGTACTCTTTATCCAGAGCCATGGACACAATCCGGTCCTGCAAAGGTCAAAAGGACAGAAACTGAGATTCACTGTGCATTATTTACAGTCTGTCATAATGAACTGCAGCATGAGTGGGTGTAGATGACAGATTACCCATGATGCACTTTGGAAGGCTTTTTCCCCAAACTCTACAGTTCATCATGACCCATTACATCTCCTTAGTGCCCAATACAGCTAGCAATATTTCGCCTATTCTATACTCGTGTAGTTTGTGACACCGGCTGCATCCGAGCATGTATACAGTATGCAAAAAGCAGCAGTGTCTGAACACTCAGTAGGCATTTAAAAGTAGTCGAACATTACCCAGATGATGTTCAAACGTATATGCAAACGTACCACAGCACGCTACACTACACTACTCATAATTTAGCTTGTGCCTCTGAGTAAGCGAGGAAGAAGTATATCCCCAGGAGAAATGGCAGACTGAACCGAAGCCGAATGCTTTAAGGTCCAAGTGCTTTAAGGTCTAAGTCTCTGGCCATGTACAAAAGAAACCGTTTAAATATTTCTTCCTATGCAGAATTTTTTTTATACATTTTCACTGCATATGTGGATATGAAGTCAAAGGACATGTGAGATTGCAGCAGAGCATGTTCGAATGGTGTTCTTACTACTCACTTGTATACTCATAGCATGTACTACAGTAACGGTCAGGTAGTAGGTACTTAACCAGCATTAGTACATACTCACTATTCAGATTCGAGTTTAGGTGTGGTGTTTAATTTATAATGGTCCCAGTGGAAACATCACCTTAAAGCGGCTGGTGAAGAGTTCCAGTCTGGAGTTCAGCTCTCGGTTATAATACAAACCCTGAAGAGCAGTGAGACACTTCAACCGCACCTCCCCCTGCTGCTCACAGAGAGGGAGAGAGGGAGACAGCGAGAGCGAGACAGTGAGAGCGATAGACAGCGAGAGAGAGACAGAGAAACTGACATAGTTAATTTCCCTGGAGCTAATAAATGACAATATAATTGAGAGCGAGACACACACACACACACACACACACACACACACACACACACACCTTATCGTGCATGGTCCAGCCCACATATTTCAGGTAGCTGTCATTCAGAAACGCATCACTGTACATCTTCATCCACACACCGATCTCCTCGATACAGATTGCCCTGATCTCTGCTATCGCATCTCTGAAACACAGATACAAACACATGGATGATTTAGTATTCTGGAAAAGCCCGTCCTGTTCCTCAAATGCGATACTGAGTGAATGCTCCTCCTGTTCGTGAATATTAATGGTATCATCAACGTTCCGTGTGTGAGTATTAACCAAGGTGTGTCGATATGAATAAAGCGGTTTATGTACCTGTATCGATGGATGAACACGCCTTTAAAGATGGCATTCATCATGTTCTCAATCTCGTCCTGGTTCTCCTGGAGCTGTGACACAAATGCAGCATTGAGTAACATGCCTAGTTTGATTTTGTGTGTTGGGTATGTGTGTGTGTGTACACACCTCTTTGCGTTTCTGCAGTAGAAGCTCCAGGCGGTCGTTGGCTCTCTTCCCCAGACTCTTGTTTCGCTCAGCCTCATATTGTCTCTGTGTGTTGTCCATGTTGATGCTCAGATTCAGAGCAACGTTCACCAATGCTGTCATTAGCTTCATCGCTGTCACACACACACACAATTACTACATAGATATCATGTCACAGGAGAACTCGAACACTAATATAAAACATTTTTATAGAGCTGAGATTTTTCATGTAACCTATGTGTGACCTTCCCATGACTGAGGATGGAGAAGAGTGTGTGTGTGTGTACGCGCACATCCATGTTATACCCATTTCCCACCTTTTATTAATCAGTTAAATAGGTTACAGGAAAAAAGAGCTATTACAAAGCTGAATAATGATGCAGTGATATTGCAATGGAACTAATGAAACCTGTATAATCCCAATACTCGTTCACGCATGTGTGTGTGTGTGTGAGTGTGTGCATGAGAGGAGACCTGCGAGGGTGGAGGTGTGTCTGAAGGCTCGGACCTGCGAGTCGGACAGGCCGGTGAGCAGTGAGATGACCGTGTCCATCATGTACTCGTCATAGATGATGCTATACTGACACTGACGCACCAAGACACTGATAAACTCACAGAACCCCCACCGGAACTTCTTCCACACAGGACCCGCCATCGTCAGGGGGTAGTCCCCGCTGTCCTGTACACACACACACAACACAGATATTTCATCAGTTCTATGCATCTCTGTGTAATGGCTCTAGAATCCCTAGTGCAATTATGTGGTTCTGGAATCCTAAGTCCAAGTTTAGTCATGCATGCAGCAATAGTAAAAAGGTCCAAAGTGTCTAGAAACTTCACTGCAACTATAGAATTCTCAACATAGTTCTAGAAACCTCACTATGGTTCTAGATTTCAGAGCACAATTGTAATACCCTTTGACCAGCTTTGTGTGCAGGTTATAGATTCCACAGTGTGAACGTTCTATGGTCCAGCGTGCAGTTCTAAAATCATCCATGTGGACCTGGAGTTTTCAGTGCAGTTCCAGAGTTTACAGACTTCAGTGACTGGTTCTCCTCAGTGTGAAGGTTCCAGAACCCACAGAAATTGTTAAGAACACTTAACAGGGTTTTAGAGTCCAAAGATGAAGTTGTGTGTGTACGTTTCAGTATCATTACACAACTGTATCCAATTCCAAACACCATATACACACCACCTGCAGTGTGCAATATTTAGTGAGGGAGGAAGTGGTTTGAGGCACAGCTGAGAGCAGAGGTCAGAGCAAGGAGAGGGCACAGCCCAAGCTGCTAATCACCATGCTAAAAACACACACACACACACACACACACACACACACACAGGTATCTCACCTCATCAAACTCCTCAGTCATCCTTCTGATGATTTCAGAGTTCTGCATGTGACGAAACATCTCTGAACTCACAGCACCTGAAACACACACAGTCTAAAGTAAATTGTGTTTGCTTGTGTGTATAAAAGTAAAGTGAAAGAAAAAAAACCTCAAAGAAAAACAGAAGAACACACACACACACCTTTACAGCCAGAGCAGTGAATGAAGAAGTTAATGAGGTCCAGCAGAGCAGCATCTCGGTCATTCTTATATGCCTCAATCCAGTCATCTACCACTGACTAGACACACACGCACACACACACATTAAAAGAATATCATTAATTTATTATTATTCAATTTTATGAGCTTCTCTGTGTGTCTGTACGATGTGCCATTCGAAAGTGTGTGTGTGTTTGTGTACCTGTGTGGCGCTCTTGCCCGATTTGATGATCTCAAACAGTGCGAGATTCTCTGTGCCATTCTCTTGATGATGGCCATTCACCCGACCCTGAGTACGTACCACTGCCTTCTTCCCCTTCTGTACATGCACACACACAGACACAAATCATAAACACACACAAACACAGACCATTGACACACATCAATAGACAGGTTTCCATTGCAGTTTTGCACAAAACTGAAGTGACTAGTGCGTGTGTGCTGAGATCACATATGTGTTTTCTTCTCTTGTGATAGTCATCCCAATTACACTCAGCGACACATCTCCGAGTGTTGCCATGGTGATTTTGATTGCATCCACTGCCTCTTCATGTCGTGTCATGTGACTTAAACATGAAAAATCTTTCCATTTCAATTTTGCAAAATTATTGCTGTCAAATCATCTGAAAAGGCCACCTCATGCAAGCGTATAAACTTTTTCTGTGATTTTTTGACATTACTCATTTTTTAGTTTGCAATTGAGAAGGTTATCATGTTATCAGGTCACAAACCCATCAGTTTACTTCTGACAGCTGATTGGTTGCCGAATGTGTATATTAGATTTGATTGGCTCCTCACCTTTCCTTTCCCGGGTTTGAGGCTCCGCCCCTCAGGATCCTCCAAGTCTGTATCTGAAGAGAACTGAGTATCTGTTTCACTACACAAACAACCACACAACAGTTAGTTGTAGTGTATGTGTGTGTGTGTGTTGCACTGACTGAGGGCAGGGGTGTGTGTGTTGCACTGACTGAGGGCAGGGGTGTGTGTGTTGCACTGACTGAGGGTGGGTAGGGGTGTGTGTGTTGCACTGACTGAGGGTGGGTAGGGGTGTG
>JAQQZX010000018.1:0-16348 GCA_030068355.1 Notoglanidium maculatum
CAGGCAAGAATGGGACCAAATTCCAACACCAAAACTCCAGAAACTCATAACCTCGATGCCCAGACGTCTTCAAACTGATTTGAAAAGAAGAGGAGATGCTACACCAGGGTAAACATGCCCCTGTCCCAACTATTTTGAGACCTGTAGCAAGCTTCAAATTTGAAATGAGTTCATTTTGTGTATAAAATTGTAAAATTTCTCTTTGGGCAGAGGAGGACACCGCAATCACAATCGGGTCTAAGCGCGAGGAGGTTTCGAACCAATACCAACTGAACGTTAGCGCAGTTCGATTGCACAGAGAAAGTGATTTGCCTCTTAATTGACTCACTGCAGTAAGGAAATCAAACATGCCATGTGTTTTGGGTTGGAGGATTTTTCTTAATTTTTTGAAGATGCGAGCTGCCAAACTGAGTCTAGGACAGCTGTAGTGCTGCAGAAATGCCTCCTGTTCTGGAGATTTGGGATGATGGTAAAAAAAAAAACAAGAAGACCTTAAAAGCTGGTTGCAACATACAAAATGTTTAAGCTAGTTATTTATACAATTATGTAGTTATTTACTTAGCGCCAGCTCCGTGTTCTCCATGCTCAGGATTTTTGTGAATTTTTCATTTAATTTTTTTTTAAAAACTGTTTCTAACCAGTGAATTACAGAGTTTTATAAGGATGAATTCACCCCTACAAATGCCTCACACATCACTTTAATGCTTTTTGTTTGTTCCATTATATATGGCATAAAACCAAAGGAATAAAGTGCACTCTTATTCAGACTGAATAACTGAATACACAGACTGATGGGAGGGACAACACTGAAGTTTCTTTGATGATGATGATAATAATAAGTAACTTAAACATTGTGATGTAGAATAAAAATTATCAGCACACACCTAATTCTGTGAAATGTGTGCGTGTGTTAGTTACCTGGAAGGGAATGTAGTGTGGTGTACTGTTCCAGTCTCTGTAATGAGGACAGAAGCATCTGGAAGTTTCTGTATCCACAGCCCCAGCCTCGGTCTCCATCTGAGGAGGAAAAGTGTTCTAATTCAGAACACAGCCACGTGCGGGCCCCATCCCGACTCTCACGCTGGTAAAAATTATATAGAGCTGACAGCAACCCTGTTAAATGGTGCACACACAGAAATGGTAACACAACTTGTCTTAAGTAATTCATTAACAGTTAATTAAAGAAATTAGTTCAGCCCAAACTCTAATATTATCTGCAGTGTTTGTAGGTAACAGTGTCATACAGAAACATGGTGCAGGTTTTATTAAGCTAAAACTTTTCAACGGGAGTTTAGAAAAGGTTTATGAACCCGTGGTTCTGGTTTGGCCATCGTCCAGTCCTGCAGCTAGGGTTTCCATCATCTCCAATCGCTTCATGTGAAACTCAGCTGGAGTCATGTGACCTCGGGACACAGCTTGCTCCATGCTCCTCTCCATCTGCTTACGATAACCACCGCCATTATCCAGCCCAAACTGCCTCTTTTGGAACACACACACACACACACACACTGAATACAATTTTGACAAGAACATGGTAATTACCATGTGTCCCAAATCACCACACTACTGTACTCAATAGAACAGTGGTAACAGAAAACCATCTACCTGTTGTATAGTTTGTGTAGTGTTAGTACAGATATAATTTAGGGTGTTAGTGTGTAGTTTGACACAAGGCCCACTGTGTCACTCTCATGTATAAATAGTGCTGTATATGATATGCTAACTGCTGACCTGTAGTTTTTTTAACTCCTCGGCCTCACGTTTAGCCTCTTCCTCCTTCCTCTGGTGCTCCTCTCCTTCCTGCAGCTGCTGAGCAAATTGCAGGTCTGCATAAAAATCACCTAAAACCAGAAACACCAAAAAAATTACTCACCTTCACATCAACTTCAACAGCTATAAAGAGTGAGGAGGAGAGGGGCAGAGAAGGGGACAATAAGGTGTTACCAGGACACCTGATGCTTTCTGATACTTTGTGTTTGTGATGACAGCTATTCTCTGCAAGAACATATGGAGCGTCACATGTCCTGCAGCCTTACAGGTATGCAGGCATATATACACACACACACACACACACACGGCTCTTAAGCAACTGAATCAACCCTGCCCTTCATCAGTAAAGAATAAAAGTTTCTCAGTTTTGCCAAGAGGATTTAAGGGTAACTTTTAGCAGTACAACTGTTTCTGAAAATGCTGGTGTGTAGCACACACCGTCAGAAACAGCTTGGTCCTGGAGATGAAGCTCCACGTGCTCCTGCAACACGAAACAGTCAGTGCAGACCACATTACACAACGGACAAGAGAATGTTCTGCCTGTAACACACACACACGCACACACATTAGAGATAAAGTGGAGGTTTTTTTAAACACGGAGGTCTTATCTTAAGGTCACCTTTGCACGGGGAGGACAGGCATCGCTGTTTTAAAGTGAAAGCCTCCATCATGTTGTCTGTTCGTGTCTTTTCATGTGTTCCATCATGGCTGCTGGTTTCTCCTGCAGGTGTAAGGATTGGCTTTTTCACTGAGTTATGAGATTCCAGTGACTGGGACACTATGGATAAACCTGCTCTTGTCTCCGATTCCCACTCTGAATGTCCTGGGTCACCTGTAGCAGGTGTGTGGCCCACACTGCCCAACTCACTGTGTGCTGTGTTGATGTGGAAGTTCAGCTCATCGTAAGAGACACCTGAGAGCGAGCAGAGAGGACACGTCACGCCATCCTCCAGATGTGTCAAGAGCAGGTGAGTCTTCAGCTCAGAGTCACAAGCCATCTCTTCACTGCAGATATCACACACCGGCATGGCAGAGAAGCTGCAGATGGAACACACACTCTCTGTAAACACACCCACTCAGTAAACAAACACACACAGTAAACACTTCTAAGCACATACTCATGATGTCCCGCTGTATTTTGGTTTTAGCTTTATTAACTTTGCTAGCTCCTGTGCCCTCAGTTGTAGTCAGAAGTGTTGTAAGTGTGTCCTAATTGGGGTACTTAGTCTCACGCATGATGATACTGACGTCTGCTTGCAAGATGTTTTACATACGTGAGTGGACAACTACAGCACCGGAAGTCGCAGCTGATTGGTCCATTCCCTCACTGAATTCTATCAGTTTCTATCTCTGCATTTCTTCAAAAATGAAAGTAAAATTCTGCAGTTTTGATGCGTTTGGATTTCAGTGTGGTGTTATTTAATTAAACCTTACTGACCAGTATCTGTAGTGTAACGTTTAACCTGCATCCACATTATACTGAGCTTATATTTGTCTCACAGGATAACCTTCTCTCTCACCACTCACCTCTCCTTTTATCCTCCTCTCTCTCCCTCTATTCTTGTACAAGTAGCAGCCTGAAAAACAAAAAGCCCTAAATTACCCTGGCCTGTGCTCACTCGCGCTGATGCATAAACTCACGCACACACATATTCTAACACACCTCACACACTCACAACACACTCTCTCTCCATAACACACCACACACCTTTTTTTTTCCTCAAAAAATCTGCCGAGACGCGATTGCTTCGGGCCGGTGACCGTCACGTGACGCACGTGTATAATCACGTGACATGACGTATAAGCACGTGACTGAACTCCGTCAGATTTCACAGGAGGAGCTTTTAATTTAGCAGGATTTATTTAAACATAATTAGAATCATGCGTGTTTGACGTAACGCAGGACAAACGCAACACTGATTTTCACCTGTTTATATAGAAAATAAATATGTAAACATGTAAAGTGACGCTTCTGTCATATTGTTTACGCATTACGTTTTTACGAAATCATTCTGCGTTCATTAATCAAAGCACAAAAATGTGACCTCTGAGGGGTTTAGTGTCAGGTGCTGTGTGAATATATGCAATACTCTGTATATGCTTCTATAATTTCCACTCAGAACATCCCTGAGACTGGGCTTCACAAGTCATCTCATTTAATCATTATCGCTGATTTTTATCCCCACTTTGAATAATTAAAATATAAAAATATTAATAACTAGAATACTCAGATATTTATTAAGAGCATCAGCTCTTAATGCTGTACATCCTGTTTACCAGCAGGTGGCGCTGTGAAGCTTCGAGTAGCAATGCAAAGCAATAATGATATTTCAGTAATAACAATCATAAAACCAGTAGTAATAATAATAATAATAATAATAATAATAATAATAATAAAATTCCGATAAATAAAAAACATCTATGGCCTCGAGGTGTGGGTAGTGACAGAAAGAACAAGATCACTGATACAGGCAACAGAAATTAACCAAAGGGTGTCTGGGCTCACGCTCAGAAATAGGTTAATAGAGCTGGGGCTGGCTTCTCCACAGGAACTGCTGTGTAAGAAAAAGGAAGTAAGAAGCAGGAAGTAAGAAGCAGGAAGTAACGTCGGAAGTAGCCCAGGAAGTGAGGTTCAGGAAGTGAGGTTCGGGAGCCCTCGGTATCTTTGGCCGCCATATTGCCCTCATCAGTGGGAGTGATACTGAGAGGGTGAGGGAAGGAGTTTAAAACACGCACAGCTCATTTCTGAGAGTAAACGGGTGAGGCTCGCTCAGTGTTTATTTACTACTCATTATCCTGGAATTTAATATGCAGTAAATGCGTCTAAATTAGATTATTAGAAATCTTTGTTTGTGGTGGCGTAGATAAGCTAACACTGCTGAATCATTAGCTTTAGTTTATTAGCTAGTTGCGCTAGTCGTTAGCTTATAAGTGGATATAATTAAACCGCACAGACTTTATTCAGTGTGTTTCTGCCTGTTGTACCTGCCGTCATTATCTTAAACTATTTCACATCTAGGCATTTGGTGGAACTGTTCTGTATTCTCATAGGTAGCAGCTATTGTGCACTCTATAAATATGAGCTATATATAATTAAACTAAGTATAAATTTGCGAGCTGAGTGTAGTGTGTAATATAATGTGTGGTGTTGTTGTTGTGTTAGCTGGCTGTGTGATCAAACTGAAACGACTCAAATTTAGCTTGTAATTAGTTAGTCAGTAAAATGAACATCGTTGTGTATTTAAATAACTGGTTAGCGGTTTGAGGTATTTGAATAGTGAAATGACTGTTCAGCTAGTGGCTGTGTCCACAGGAAGTCTGAACATGCGCGTGTGGCCAGAGCAGTGTGTCCGACACAGAGCAGTCACACGTGAAGCCTGCAGGACGAAGAAGGGATGATCATGTTGATAGCTGCGCATATTCTAGTGTGCGGTGGGCATGGATCAGGGAGCTCAGGTTTGCAGGTTAAACACTTGACATTGATCTCCTAGACCTGTAATTTTTGTGTTTTTTCATTTGCTCACATTTTTGTTTTTTAAGATATTTATTCTTAGATACTCCAACAGAACTTTGCTGTGCTGATATGGACTGAAATACTTTATTATTAGAGTCAGTAAACTGAGTAAAATCATATTGTAACCTAAGCATAGAAAGTTAATTTTGCTTCAGTGTGTATGTAAAGTTTCTATATAAAAATGACCATGTAGGAGTCCTTGATGCAGTTTTCACATTTGTGTCTGATGTTTGTGTGAAAAGGGAATTGTATTAAATGAACACACTGCACGACTGAGAGTACAGATCTGATGCTGTTTCCTGTTAGACTTCAGAAGGAGCGATGGCGAGTCCAGGAAAAGAGAATTATCGGATGAAGAGCTACAAGAATAAAGCACTGAACCCGCAGGAGATGCGACGGCGCAGAGAGGAGGAGGGCATTCAACTGCGCAAACAGAAGAGAGAAGAGCAGGTGGATCATTCACATCACACAATGAACACCTAATAAAGACTAAACACTACACTGTACTGCTGATTTAATGTGATCTTAATTGTCCACTACCCCTCCTCTTGGCTGTCTGAGGGCTGTTTGATGCTCTACTGCTTCTGAGATCCACCTGAAATGTTCTTGCTGTTTGATTCAGATGGGAGGGGCTTGTATAACAGTGGGGAAGGGTAATAAACAAGAAGTAGTAACAGATAAACCCCACCCCTTTCCTTTTATACTTATCTCAGTCACTGTACCATGTTCCAACATCATAGAAGAGTTTCTGCCACAACAGTCATTCACCATCGCATGGCAATGAGTGATGCACTGATATAGAATTTTCTCTCTGAAATGAAACATTTATCTAATTTTCTATTAATTACTTTTTGTAGCAGACAGCCTGATAAGATTGTATGTAGAAATGGATATATATACATAATACTGTAATGACCCTGAGGCACATTTTACACTGCTAACCTGTTGATGAATTTTCCTTTCCTGTGTGTAGCTGTTTAAGAGGAGGAATGTGTGTGCGCCATCGTGTGATGAGTCCATGCTCGAGTGCCCCATCCAGGATCCAGACATCAGCTCCACCGTGCCCATGTCCTCAGTGAGTGACCTTCCAGAAATCTCATAGTACTCATTGTGTAGTGTACTAATGGATACATCCCAAACCATTCATCACTGTGTCCTTCAGCAGTCAAGTGAGTTAGCATGTGCAGTGAAGTATTTAAGGGGGTTTCATTGGTGCTGTTTAATCACAGATGTTTAATGGCAGTTTTATTTATCTCCAGCAGGACGCAGTTATAACTCCAGACATGGTGCAGATGATCTTTTCTGAAGACGCGGACCAGCAGCTCCTCGCCACGCAGAAGTTCAGGAAATTACTCTCCAAAGGTACAAAAATATTTAACTCCCAAACATCTGCTGTTTGTATCCTGATTAATGTTTGTGGTTTGTTTGTTCATATAAATAAACTCATTACTACTTCTGCTCTGTGCAGAGCCGAATCCGCCCATTGATGAGGTCATCGCTACGCCTGGTGTAGTAAGCCGGTTTGTAGAGTTTCTGAAGAGGAGTGATAACTGCACCCTGCAGGTGAGAAACAGCAACACTGCACACACACTCTCAGATAAATCATTTTCATTTAGGTTGCACAGGATGAAATTTACTGTTAGCTTGAGGGCTATAGTGTCAAAGCTGCTTGATTGCTCAATACGTGTTCATGAGATAATGGTTAATAAATTTTTGATTGGATTTGTGTTTATTCTCTCGGTGTAGTTTGAAGCAGCCTGGGCGCTGACCAATATCGCCTCCGGAACATTCCTACACACTAAAGTGGTGATCGAAACAGGAGCTGTTCCTATTTTCATCGAGCTGCTTAACTCTGAGTATGAAGATGTGCAGGAGCAGGTGAGCATGATCATTAGGAAGGTCAGTTGTAGCCAGTTTAGCGAGTTAGGTCTGATGTATATTAGTTATTCTAATAGCCTATTTTAGCAGGAGCTAGTTCAGGTACAGGTAATGTACTGATATTTAGTTTGATTGTAACTACTTTACAATTTTTTGGGGTGGATAATGTTGCCTGTTTAACTTGTGGTTAGTTTAATAAGTGCTAGTTGATCGTTTGCTGGATGAACACTTGACAAATGGGTTGAAGCTATCTAAATGTAATGATTAATAGTAGTTTCATAATGACCTATTTAGTAGTATTTAGTTTAATAGGTCTTAAATTAATGGAGCTGGTTTACCTAAGTACTAAACAAAAGTTATTGTATAAGTAACTAACAGTAACTAGGGTTTAGTAGTTTCAAGTTAAAGGTCATGCACAACAGTTAATGTTAATGGAGTAACACTGTATGTGTGTGTCTGTGTGTTTGGGTATGTGTACAGGCTGTGTGGGCGCTCGGAAACATTGCAGGAGATAATGCAGAGTGTAGAGACTTTGTCCTGAACTGCGGAATTCTCCCTTCACTACAGCAGTGAGTGTGATCAAGGACACAGCCAAGTTACATCGCGCCAACACACCTGCGCCGTCGTCCTCGCCGCTCCAACACACCTGCATATATAAAAAAAAAAAATGCTCCTCTCACCTCCCTTGCTTGGGTGTTAGTATGTGCGTACATTTTCCTCACCCTCAGTTCCTGGGAGTGTGAGGGTTCTGCGCAGTATTTTAGCTGTTCCTAGAGCTGCACATTTCTAGACAGAGACCTCAGTTGTTGTGCCTGGAATCTGTTGGAGCTGCTATAGAATCCCAGACCCTAAGTCTCCTGGTCCTGTCACTGGGACCAGTTTGCAAAGCAGAGAAAGTTTTTATGTATACATACACATGGTGGCAAGAAAAGGTAAGTGAACCTTTTGGAAGTTGATGGTTTTCTTCATTAATTTGTCATAAAATGTGATCTTATCTGATCTTCATCTAAGTCAAGGGTATTCACAAATCTAATGTGCCTAAAATAATAATACACAAAAATTCTGATCTTTCATGTCTTTATTGAGAAAAAAAACATAAGCTTATAGTGATAGTTGAAAAAGTAAGTGAACCCTTGGAATTAATACCTGGTTAACCCCGCCCCCCCTAAAATTGCTAGTGCAATAATTTTTCCGCTAGCACTATGAGGTTTTTTTTTATGGTTGTTCTCAAATAAATTCTGATCTTTCATGTCTTTATTATGTTACTATTTTAGGCACATTATATTAGTCAATATCCTTGACTGATCAGATGACATTTTATGACAAATAAATGCAGAAAACCATGAACTTCCCAAAGGTTCACATATTTTTTCTTGCCACTGTATGTTAGACAGAACTGATTGCACCATTACTCTACCTGTTATTTGGCTGTGTGTGTGTGTGTGTGTGTGTGTGTGTGTGTGTGTGTGTGTGTGTGTGTGGTTCTGTAGGCTACTTGCGAAATCTAACCGTCTCACCACCACTCGGAATGCTGTGTGGGCTTTATCCAACCTGTGCAGAGGTAAAAACCCTCCACCAGACTTCAGCAAGGTACACACACCTGTTGCTGTACGCACACTCACTCCTGTTTGCCCTGTGATGTGTGGTAATTTATTAAGCATGTACTATTGCAATATCATCATAGGTAGAGTTGAACGTTTCATCGAAAAACCGATGAAACAGCATCGCGTGAGTGTCAGGTGTTCTCTTTTCAGAAATAAACGCATTCAAAATATTGCACTTGTTAACCCTAACCATAACCCTTGTGAACGTTAAGCACCGGTGCTAACTTGGAGTGGCAACAGTTACAAACCTATACTAGCATAAAAATATAGCTCTAATGTCACATCATATAATAATAGCTCAGTGAAATAACATGTTAGAAATACTTGCCTCAATACGTGGTACCACTTTACACAACATCCAGTTTACATCTGGGTGTGTCGTGTATAGACCTAATTCACTCATGCTAGTGAGCTGCATATTATTCCATTGAGCGTGTTTTCTATACGCTATGTACTTTGCTTATTTACTTACCAAGCTTTATTCGTAATAGCTTTGTGATGACAACCATCAGCTTGCTACATACAAAAAGGCTAAATAATCGAGGAGAGCTCGAGAGCAGTCTGAGTCCTGTTGTTTTGGCAGCTTTACATCCATTCGGTTGTGTTAGTGCTCTCCTCATGTTGGTTCAGCATTAAAAAAAATTCCAGCAATCACTAAACAGGAGAGTTCGCTTGGTGTGGCGGAGAGAGGGCGTGGCTCAGGGATACTGATCAAGGCTGAGCCTGACCTCTGACCCCAGTGTACTTATAAGCTGTGGTACTTGATACAGTGAATTTCATTTGAAGAAAACTATGATGAGAGAATGCTGATCACTAATTATAAACAATAATTAATCAATAATTCATGTTTCTACTCAAAATATACCAAAATGTAGCAACAACTTTCTCAACAAATAAAAACATATGAGAATCGGTAAATTGGTATGAAATGATGTGTGTATAGTGTATATATTTTTTATACATACATACATACATACATACATACATACATAAATACATACATGTGTATATGTATGCATGCATGCATGCGCACACACACACACACAGGGGGTCCTCGGGTTACAGCACTCTCGCTCACTCCCATAAAAACTTTAAAAATTGAGACGTGAGTGTTTCGGCTTATGCCGTTAGTGTCGTACTTACGGACTACGTGGGCGAACTAATATAGTTGCGCGCGGCGGAAGAATACGCAGTGACACAGCGTATGAGTGAGGGAGTTGGTGTCCGTGGGTTAGGGAGCCTTAGCCACTCTATTGTAGAAACAATTATCAAGGATAAAGACCGTATCCTAGAGCATGTAAAGGGATCAGCCCCTATGAAATCGCCTAACCCTAACCCTAATTTATTTATTTTTTGTTTGTTTTCCCAGGTGTCTCCCTGTCTCAATGTCCTCTCCAGACTGCTGTTTAGCAGTGATCCAGATGTTTTAGCAGATGCATGCTGGGCACTATCCTATCTGTCTGACGGTCCAAATGAGAAAATCCAAGCAGTGATTGACTCAGGAGTGTGTCGCAGATTAGTGGAGCTGCTCATGTAAGACACAGACGCACACCCTACTGTGTTTAAGGTAACTCTGTACCCTGGCTCTGAATAGCGGTTCTTTATGGGCTCTGCAGGCACAGTGATTATAAAGTGGTGTCTCCTGCACTGCGGGCTGTGGGAAACATCGTGACTGGAGATGATATTCAAACTCAGGTACACAAGCAAGTGTCTCACCTCATGCCTCTGTTTCCTTTATTCTCCGATTCTCAGATTCTCAGGTTCTGCGGGCTGAATATCACTACATTTAATACTTAATGTTCACATTTTAAAAAGATATTAATATCCAACATGTACCTGAATTAGATAATTTAGCTTAGAGGTATATCTACCCATCACAGTTAATGAGTTTTTATATACGTGTGTGTTCTAGGTGATTCTGAACTGTTCGGCATTACCCTGTCTCCTTCACCTGCTCAGCAGTCCTAAAGAGTCAATAAAGAAAGAAGCATGTTGGACCGTTTCTAACATCACAGCAGGAAATCGAGCGCAGATTCAGGTAAATGTCTCCACTGAAACGGTCCACTGCACTATCACAAACAAAGTCACTGTGATTTATTTATTTATTTAACCCCATTTTGATGTTTGGGGTTTTTTTTTTGTCTCCCCATTTTTTATCTGAAAACTAACTAAAGCTCTTCACCGGTTGCACCATTATTTCATGCATTGCACCTCTGCATTGTTTTATTGTATTGTATGCAGGTTTATAGATGTTTGTGGTGGACATGAGTCAAATTTAATATTTTACTGCTAGTTTAATATTCACACATGCTTGTTGTGGTTGGGTTATAATACAGACTATAATAATAATTATAAGTAATAAAGCACTCATGTCAATTGTGGTCAAGCTTTGTTTGACAAATGGCAAGCCCTGCCCCTAAATAGTTCCTGCCGCCGATTACAAATTCTTGAGCAGGTAGTAAAATTGGTCCTGGAATCAAAGGAAAAAAGCTTATATAGTTTTATAAAGTTTATAAAAGTGCCATTTTATAAACAGAAAATGCTAATTTGTATTAAACACCAGCTCTATGGAGCATAGCGATGTGTGTAAATGGAAGCTGATGTGTTGTTCATTGTATTTCTGTATGCAGACTGTGATCGATGCCAATATTTTCCCTGTGCTGATCGAGATCTTACAGAAAGCAGAGTTCCGCACCAGGAAGGAAGCAGCATGGGCCATAACCAACGCCACCAGCGGGGGAACACCTGAACAAATCAGGTTCATCACACACCTCTGATTAATATCAACACACAATAATAATTACTTAAGAGCTAAACTCACACACTGAAGTGTTGTGTTTCCTACTGAACATGCACAGATCAGTTGTACACACACATACACGCACACGAGAGAGAGAGAGAGTGTTTAGAAGTTTAGCCAGTTTTCTTTGCAAATTATAACTTCACATAGAACAGGTTGAGTCAATGTATGCAGATAGGTCTAAATAATCTTTTATTTGTTTTGTGTGTGTGTGTGTGTGTGTGTGTGTGTGTGTCCCCGACAGGTACTTGGTGTCTCTAAACTGCATTAAGCCAATGTGTGACCTGCTGACAGTGATGGACTCAAAAATTGTTCAGGTTTCTTTGAATGGACTAGAAAATGTCCTCCGGCTGGGGGAGCAGGAATCCAAACAGAATGGCACGGGCATTAATCCATACTGCGCGCTCATTGAGGAGGCCTACGGTACACACACACACACACACACAGGTCTGTAACAGGGCTAGGGCTACATTTCAGTCCTGTCTTTAACATGGCCTTGTTGACTTGTCTTTACTTTACATATCTGCTGTAATCACACACCCACTATAAGCACACCCCCTCTGTATCACAAACATGCTGTAATCACACACCCAAGATATCGCTATTGTATTAAGTTACATTTTTTTAACCTGTAATTTGAATGAAATTTTGTGCTGCAGGTTTGGATAAGATTGAGTTCCTGCAGAGCCATGAGAATCAGGAGATTTATCAGAAAGCGTTTGATTTAATTGAGCATTACTTTGGCGTGGAGGAGGAGGACACCAACATCGCCCCTCAAGTGGACCAGAACCAGGGCCAGTACATTTTCCAACAGCACCATGGACCCATGGACCACTTCCAGCTCTAAGTCCCTCTATCCCTCCATCTCCCTCTCTATCTCTATCCCCATACACACCGAGAGGAGCTTCACTTCCTGTTGGAGTTCTGAGCTCAGACTTGCATAGACTTTTTCAAGCCAGAACTGTCTCTGTCTCACATTTTTTTTGTTGTTGTTGTTGTTATTATTATTATTATATTTTTAAGATATTGGCACTGGTGTCCATTAAACTTTACATCCCTTCTGAAATGTGAAGCTACCTCTTTAACCCTGTACTGCTCAGCAGGATGCTGACACTTGAGTTCTCCCTCTGAAATACAAACTGCTTTCGTCACCTCATCTGATGTACAGGACATGCCCATGTTGCGAACACCGGTGTTGGACACACCCAGATTATTGCTGTTTTATTTTACACTAATTCCCTCTCCACATGTCCGTCCTCTTTCTTTATTTCTGAATGGCTTATTTTTTTTTTAAATAAATCTCAAACACATTCAGAGAGAAGTGATGAGTGGGTGTGTGGGTGTGTGTGTGTGTGGGTGGGGGGGTGTGGGTGGTGAGATGTCGCTACTACTGTGATTGCAGTGTTTTTTGTGAGCTACAGTATGATAATCAACTTATCCTTTAAGCGAAAGTTTTTTTTTATTTGTTGTTTTTCTCACCTGTGAAAAACCTGTTTGTCCGCCTTTCTCCACTTAAATTCTTCTCACAAGTGTGTACTTTCAGTAAAAATCACTGCTTAACACCGGAGTGTTAATGAGCCGTTTCAGGTACAGAGCCTCTTGGGTAAACCTACAGACTTCTACTCAAAGCTTCATCAGATGTGCATTGAACACTGTTCAGTCAAGACAATGTTAAGGAACAAGCTTTAACATGGCTGCCAAGGGAAGTGGACAAGCGTCTGTTAAATAATGTAATTGGAACACAACCCCATATTGAAGGCGTGGCATCCCTGGAAAATTATCTGAATAATTAATAAACTATGAAGTTTCTCCACAATGTAGAATTCTAATGCTGGACTTTTTATGAAGCATGCTAATGGCGAAATTGAGTTTTCTGTTATTTCGGACTGGAATTATACTGTTAATATTTTTGCTTTGTTTATTAATGTTTGTTTTTGAGTTGCTTCTTTAGCATTCTCTATTGGTTATTAATGACATTCAGTTTCATTGAACTGTGTTTGGCCAAATGGAGGCAACTCGAGCTAAAGAGCTTGTTACAGAAGCACATGCAGTACAATTCTGTAGTATTTCTCCTGTTTTTACAATGATTTTCAGGTTGCTTTTTCCTCAGCGGGGGAAGTCAGTGTCTGTACTGATGTGCAGCATAAAGGACATCAGAATGTTGAAATTGTATAAAATAATATGGAACAAATAAAAAGTTCTGGTACTCTGTGTTTCAAAGTGCGATCATTTACTGCTACATTCTGCTTACAAAGTCTCAAAGTCGCTATTCAAAAACTCAATTTAACTTATTCTCACTGTATTGTGTAAATATTGTCTATTTAAAACCAGGGATATTTCACAGATGAGTCTTAGCAAGAAAAGATTAGTAAATAGATTTATATAATAATTGTTATTATTAATTAATAATTGATTATTCATTTAAGCTTGTTTATGGGTTGTTTATAGGCTAAAACCTGTAAAAGTCACTCATAAAGCTATTGTATTACTTTTATAAACTTACTTTTAATAATGTGTGTGTTTGATCTGGTTTTGAAGTACAAATGAACTTCTGTAACTGGCAAGATATCAATTTATTGATTTTAATATTTGTGCTTTTAAAAAATTCTAATATGTTGCTTTAACATCTGGATTTCCTGCTAGACAGGAAGGTGAGTTATAATCGAGTATATACGAGAAGGCAGTGTATTTACATTTAGTTTATCAGAAATCATCAACATTATAGCTTATTGTTTAGATATTTTGTAGAATTTCTTACAGGCACGGTCTGACTTAGTGTTTAATAATTATGACCATATTAACAAGATGACAATACAGACTTATGCTGGAATTTTCTTAGAATTCCTGTCTATTCTTTCTTCACACACATGAACACACATGATATTGTTCTATCATCACTGCTTACTTTGAGCATTCCAGTTAAACACTCTGCACTTGCTGCAGACAGAGACAATGAGTAATCAGCATGTGTCCCAAACATCTGACATTAAAGAGTGAAGAACAACAGACATTTACATTTGGCAGACACCCTTATTCATGATGTGTCATTTATACAAGTTAAAGTTAAAGGCCTTGCTCAAGGGCCCAGCAGAGGTAACCTGATAGTGCTGGGATTTGAGCGCACAACCTTCTACTTACTAATCCAAAATCTTAACCACTGAGCTAACACTGAGAGCAAAATAAGCAATAATCACAAACACACTTTTAGACAAAAATAAACATTTATTAATCTCTTTTCCTCTCCTGCATTTGGTGAAGACTCACTGAGACATTGAAACACTTACATACTGTATAGTGAGACACATAAAGATGAGACAAATAGTAAAATAAACATTATAAGACGCATTGAGGCACTTACATATAGTGAGATACATACAGTTAAACACAGACATACGCTGAGACATACAGTTAGGCCACTGACATACAGTGAGACATACTGAGACACAGACAGAATAGAGAAGAGAGGAGTGAAGAGCTGTAATGTCATTCAATTTTATAAAAGTATACAGAAGAGTCTGTACATTTGTATCCAAGAGTTTCTGCCCTAATCATAAAGACTGTCCTGTGCAGGTCCCAAGACTCTTAAACACATGCTGTGTGTCTTTACTCTTCTGCACCTGTACACTGAAATGATTTATAATTGCACTATCAGGTGTCACTCTTTTGTAGTCTGGATCCTCTTAATGTTTCCCCACATCGTCTCAAGGAGTTTTTCATTGTCACATCTGGTTTGTTAGTTTGGGATCTGAATTTAAATCTAGAGCTTGAATTCTGTAAAGCTGCATTGTGACAACATCTGTTGTTAAAGGCTAAGCAAATAAAATTAACTGAATTTTGGTTATGCACAATATTTATTGGGATGATAAAAGTGCCAGATACATCAGTAGTCAAAAATGTTCAATAATATTTTCATTTTCATTGAATGTACAAATAAGCATTTTACCAAAATAAAAGGACACAGCATAAAAATAGAGTTTATAAGTTCAATGCAATGAGTTTATAGAGTGGTTACAATGGTTGGGAAAGGGGAGTTTTGTTTTTTTTTCTTTTCTTTTTTTCTTTTTCTTTTTCTTTTTATCCATCCATCCATTATCCATAGCGCTTTATCCGTCTGGGTAGCAGGGAAGCTGGAGCCAATCCCAGCATCTTCGGGCGAGAGGCGGGGCACACCCTGGGCAGGCTGCCAGTCAACCACACTTTTACTTTTTATTTATTTATTTTTTTAAAGTTGTTATTATTACTGGGAGTAAATACAGCACAGGTTCATCACTGGTCCCTGAAGACATTCAAGTATTTTACTGTCAGAGGCATGAGATGTAAGAGTTAAAATTTAATTCACTAAAACAGCCTCCAGCCAAAACATGATTATGACATCATCAGTGAAGGATCCGACAGTAAAGATCATCACGATGATGTTACAGGATTTCCCCCTCGCTCTACCTGCACATCCAGTTTAAGGAAACACACACCAGAAACACACACACTTTGAGTGTTTATTTCATTCCTTATTCAGAATTTTCAACAGTTATTTAACAATCACTTCTAATTTCTTCTTTTATGCTAAATTATTTCTTAACAAATGTGAACACATCACTCAAAATAATGTATTGCAATTATACTTACAGAGAAAATAGCAGTAAACTCTTTGGACAAAAATTTTAATAATGAGAGGACCGTACTGCATGAGAGGACACTATACTCATACCAAGCTGTGTGTGTGTGTGTGTGTGTGTGTGTGTGTGTGTGTGTGTGTGTGTGTGTGTGTGTGTGTGTGTGTGTGTG
>JAQQZX010000018.1:68803-87921 GCA_030068355.1 Notoglanidium maculatum
AGACAGAGACAGAGACAGAGAGAGAGAGAGAGAGAGAGGGAGGGAGGGAGAGGGAGAGGGAGAGAAAGACAGAGCAGTGCAAGTTGTGATTCATGGGAGCATTATGACTATCTGAATGGGAATTCTGACATTCCATTTGGGAATTCTGACCTCTTGTGGGAATCCTAATTTTTCAAACAGGAACGGTGACATTTCATGTGAGAATTCTAGACTTTTTATGGGAATTTCAACCTTTCATATAGTAATTGTGACATTTCAAAAGGGAATTCTGACTTTCACATGGGAACTCTAACCACTTGTATGTAAATTCTGATTTTTGTACATGTAAATTCTGACCATGTAAAAAAGCATGTTCATGTGTTTGAGCAGTGTTAATGTGTGTGTGTGTGTGTGTGTGTGTGTGTGTGTAATGTAATATGTAGTCACCAGCGATGTTCTTCATGATGTCCTCCCTCTTGCTGTGGCTGTTGTTGCGGGACTTGTAGCAGATCTGGTAGGAGGCATGGTTGGGAAAGAGGAACCACGGCTGCAGGAACGAGTACAGGAACTTCATTATCTCTTCAGGGAACGCTCTACATGATCCACACACCGGCAACATGCGAAATATCACCCTCGACTTCAACGTCCGAGTACTATACAGATCTTGCATGATGGCGTGCACTAACCTAACCGGATCTGTGAGAGAGAGAGAGAGAGAGAGAGAGAGAGACAGAGAAAGAGAGACAGAGAGAGAGAGAGAGAGAGAGACTAATATGATATGAGTGAGATGGCGAGAGTTGAGATGACTCTGTATATCAGCAGTGTGTGACTGCATGAACAGTGTCAGTGTAATGATCACATGAATCACTGCTTTAATTGCACACCGCAGCTTCCACACTCGTTCAGCAGCACAGAGGACAGCAATCCATCTAGCACACACTCTTATTTGACTTCTGGCTGATTTATATCCAGCTCTGACAGGTACTCGAGCACAACTTAATGAAGCCACCAGATTCTAAATCAAGGTGATTACACCATAATGTGTGTGTGTGCAGGACGCAGGAGATTTTATCACACTGTTTCATTTAGTAAACTAATAACGTCAGTGTTTCTGTTAATTTCATGTAAAAAAAAAAAAAAGTGTAACTAAGACACCTGTTTTAGCCAAACTCCGCCCACATGCGTAACTAAGACACCTGTTTTAGCCAAACTCCGCCCACATGCGTAACTAAGACACCTGTTTTAGCCAAACTCCGCCCACATGCGTAACTAAGACACCTGTTTTAGCTAAACTCCGCCCACATGTAACTCTCATATAACATCTGAATAACTCTCAAGTCTGAGACCTGAATACTGATGTGTGTAATTTCAGTATTAAATCCTGACTGAGTGCTGAACTCCACTGCATATGGAGCTGTGTAAACTAAGAGAGAGAGAGAGTGGGTGTGTGTGTGTGTGTGTGTGTGTGTGTGTGTGTTACCAATGTTGTGCGTGCGGATGAACAAGACGTTATGTGCTCCACTCTGGAGTGCTGTAAAGCGTCTCTGTTTGTTCTCTGTAGTCGAGTGGAAATGGTTCACCTCCTTCTGCAGCGCCGCCTCCATGTCATCCTCACTGCTGTGTTCATTAGGGTCTGCTAACTGCGCGCACACACACACACACACACACACACACACACACACACACACACTACTGTGTCTCCTTCTAGTGGACAGAGATTTTAATGCTGCAGAGACACGAAGCTTTATGAGGTTTATGTAGTGCAGCTGCAAATCACAGGTTTATGTTAATGCTCATGTTATCGTTTCTATAGTAACAGCTCATTACAGGGACGTGTACAGCGCACACTACACAGGTATCACAAATCACTGATATGGTCAAAACTTCCTGTAAAAACATGTTTATTTAACAATGTTAGTGCTTTGTAATGGTCAGAGGTAAAGCTGTGTGTGTGTGTGTGTGTGTGTGTTACCTGTTCTGGACCGTACAGCTGATCTGCGTACTCGTTCAGCAGGCTGTAGGCCTCAGCAGTACACTGTCGCTCCTTCATGTTACAGGTGATGAGGATGCCCTGCATGCCCGGCTCCAGCTCCCTGCCGCCTCTCCGCCGCTTAGCGCCCTCCATGGGGCCTCCATACCTCCTCTTATTCCTCCTCCTCCTGTCCTGCATGCTGTCAGACATCACCTGTTCTGATTGGTCAGAAGGTGTTGATTAATTCTCTATAACAGCAGTGCAGGTTTATATTAATGCGCTCACTCTTATCGTTTCCATAGTAACAGCTCATTCACAGGGACGTGCACAGCGCACGCGCCACTGATAATAAACAGATTAAAAACGTGTGTAATCACTGATACGGTGAAGTTTCCTGTGAGGAGACGTGTGTTTGTGTTGAAGCAGGCCCCAGTGTGAGCGCTGTGTAACAGGCAGAGGTGAAGCTGGAACTGTAAGGGTTCCACATCTCCAGCACAGAGGAGTTTACACTGCACTGCACTTTCTCATGAACATGATGAGCTGCGATTCTTTTGTCTTATTAACTTAGAGAGAGAATAAAGAGAGGCTGGTGAGGGAACGACTGTTTATAGCTGCTATAACGTACATGCCAACAGGAACTGACAAAATTCACTTGATTTATTCAGACATAACTATAAACAGATAAAAGTAGGATGTGTTGTTCTTTATTAATGTTGATGTGTTGCTGTGGTGTAAGAGGAATAAAACCCCGGGGGAATTCAGGGTGAGAACAGCAACTCTGCTTCATCACAACATCCAGCTGCTGATTAGTTTCCAATAATAGCACGGCACGGTCTCTCTCTCGCGCGCTCTCGCGCTCTCTCTCACACACACACTCACTCACACACACACACACACACACACACACACACACACACACACACACACACACACACTTTTGTAGCCGTGCAGTCTGATTGTAAAGGTGGAGGAAAGATCATAAAGAGTTGATGTGATCTGTACTCAGCCCTGATGTCTGCTTTATAACCGCTACAGGCCTCCTGTACAACACATCACAGTGTGTGTGTGTGTGTGTGTGTGTGTGTTTCACTTACCCGCTATAAATCCTCTAGACCGAGCCCTGCACACGGATTTACTACACTAATTCCCGCTACTGTACAGAGAATAACAGAACTAATATTACAGTAAAGACGGAACCTGATTATAAACACGCGACTACACAGGCAGCAGCCTGACTCTGCGCATGCGCACTGTAATCATAGCGCGTACCGTGCGCCGTTTAGGACAATCTTCATTAATTACAAAAACGCGTTTTCCGCTCAGACTCATCCAAAATAACAAAAGCTTTTTAATTTGATTTAATTTATACTTAATTACAAAACAAAAGAAGGTGAAGTAATCATTAAACATATCAAACATTTTTAATTCTGTCTCACTCTAAACCGGTCTGTCTCACTCTAAACCGGTCTGTCTCACACTAAGTCTGTCTCACTCTAAGCAGATCTGTCTCACTCTAAGCCTGTCTGAAAATGATGACTACATTTTTTGCCAAAATACAAAACAACTCATGCACTGCATGCAAAGCATTATGGGACTTGTTGTAAGCATGGAATGAAATACTGTCCATTAAAAAACAATGAAGACCATCTGTGTTCACTTGTGCTCACTCACTCTCTCACACACTCACTCACTCGCACACACACGCACACACAAGTTTAGGTTTAGAGTAAAAGTTTCTTGTGACCTACAGTGACCTCTCTCTTTTCTCTCTTCTGACTGCATGCAAACAGTTTCCCTGGAAAGCAGGAGGAAATGCCGATAAACAAAACAAGCCAAATGTAGAAGCTTCTCCAGAGATCAGGAGCAGAACCGAGAGAGATTTGCATAAAAACATGGCTTTAACAGAACACAGAGCAGGACAAATGGATCAGCTTCAGTTCATTTATACTCAAACACACTTTCACTAATCATCACTATTCACCTGAAAACATTCACCACAGTTTCTCTACCCTTTTCCCCGACTGTGCTTATTCATTATCATCACCACCACCATCAGCTGTCACAGTTTCAGAACAATAACAGCATTGTTATCTGCTCTGTGAAAGTCCCTCTGGTTCCAAAAATACATTGGTGGGCAGAAGTTTACATACAGGTCATAAATGTTATGGCAATGTTGGGCTTTCAATGGCTTCTTTGAACTGTTAACTCTAAGTCTGTATTTGTTGTAATTGTCTTGTTTGTGTGTCTCAGAGTAAGACTGCAGAGCAATAAAAATGCTGAAAAGCACAGAACTGAGTGTTGAAAGTGTGAATAAATGCAAGTAAAGTCGTCTATCTGTCCATGTCTCTTCAGTCTCCTGAACCCCTCATTTGTCAAACTCGTGCCGAAACCTGTGAATTAAAAGTGAAAAACTGTCATGGAGTCCTCGTCTGTCGCCGAGATCATGCAGATCCTGGTTGGCGTCCACTGAACCCAAGATCAGACCCTCATCATGCTGTGTGAGGAGCAGTAGCAGCACTTCCATGCTCTGCTCCAAGCACAGGTGGAAGATTGACAGCTGCTCTGGAACCTGGTCCAGCCAATGGCTACTCCAGCAGCAGTCCCAGCCTTCACAGCAGACCTGCACCAGCACACCCTTGCAAAGATAAGCCCACATAATGGGCCTGGGGCCATTTACATCAGCTCCAACTGAGTGTCAGCTGTGCATGGAGAGGAGGCAGGTACAACCTGCAGGTAACATGTGATGGGTCTCACCTGTGTCTTATCACCAGCAGTTTACTAATGTGTGTCTTCCGTGTGCTTGCAGAGAAGCAGAGATAGCGAGCTGACTTCATGATCCTGCACAAAGCTGTTTGTGCTAAGTCCATGTGTTTAAGTTCCCATGTTTGTGTTTCGGTGTGAGACTGCAGAACAATAAAGACACTGAAAAGCACAGAGATGAGAGGTAAAAGGGTAAAGGTGTAAATAAATGCAAATAAAGCAGTCCACCTGTCTACGTGTATTCAGTCTCCTGAACCCCTCATTTGTCACATAATTTATTTTGTTTTTGTTTTTCTTGAATCAACAAAATTATACACACAAGATCAAAAATACACACACAGCACACCTAATATTTGGTTAAATGTTCCTTAGCAAGTTTCACCTTGACCAGGTGCTTTTGGTAGCCATCAAAAAGATATGCACATGCACTTAGATTATTAATTCAGTGGTGCTGAAAGTTTAAAAATGACTTTTAACTTGCCAAGGCCAGCTGGAGAGGTGAAACATGGGCACAGTAGAGTGTTCTAACGGGACAATGACACCAAACACACATCAGAGCTGGTTGTGGGTAAAGCAGGATAACATTAAGCCTAAAAAAAGTCCCGACCTCAACCCTGTCAGAAATATGTGCACTGTGATTAAAAGGCAGGTCCGTGCAGAAAACACAGAAATTTAATTGAACTCTTCTAATTCTGCCAGGAACAGCGGTCAAATATCCAACCTTGGCTTGTTCATGGATAGCAAAAGCATCAGGTCACGGTGAAACTCACTAAGGGATGATTAGGTGTTTAATTTTGATCCTGTATTGATTTTGGAAAACCCTAAATAAATTAAAACTCATGCACCAAATTCTTTTTTCCTATTAAAGATGTTTGCTGTACAGTCAAAAGAACAGCACACAGAAGTCATTATAAGCACTATATTGTTGTGACATTCATGTCCATGATGAGTGTATGTAAACCTCTGACCATAACTCTGTTTATAGTTTCCTGTTAGAACCTGCGGCATTTGTTTATTGCCTGCCGTCCTGATCACGTGACATCACCACAGTGAGGGATGTTAAAGGGCTTGTAGATGTTAAAGACGCCATTCAGCAGCGAGCACCTCATCAGGTAAGCCTGCAGCACTTTACCTGGATCTGTTCACCTGATCACTTTCTCATATCACTGATTAGTTATTGGCAAATTCACACACTGCTTTTATCATTTACACTTCACACACACAGCGAGCTGCTCTCTGACAAAAAGCCCTTCTTCTGGGAGCAACGCATCGTTATTATTATTATTATTATTATTATTATTATTGTTATTATTATTGTTATTATTATGAGCTGATGTTGGATTTGAAACCCACAGGGCATCACCATGGTAACCGTGTCAGTCCTGCTCCTCCTGCTCTCAGGTAAATACTGAACTCTAATCTATAGACTGAGGTTGGACTAGAGACAGACTGTGAGCTCTCAGTGTGAAGGTAAAATCTCTGTGCAAGCTCAGATTAACGGCTCCAAAGTGCTGACTCAGGACACAGAGACAGATTTCTGCTGATTTATATTTATGTAACATCAGAATGAAGTAGATTTAAAAGTGAGGAGACTTTAACAGTTACAGAGTAATGATTTACACACACACACCTCGTGGACAGCACACACACACGTGTGAATGTTCTTCATATTTTGAGCTGCTTTATTTAAGCAGTTTTTGATGCTCAGAGCCTTTAGTCAGTTTTATCAGGTGATGTGGAGGTGTAATAACTCATCACCAGGAGCAACGCTGCCTTACAGCACGGACGCCTTTAAATCCCACCTTCTACACAGACATGACTGAAAGAGCAGTAAACAGGGAATAAACTGTGTGATTATTGCTTCAGTCACTCAGGAGGAAGTAGTTTATGCTTCTGTTGGTTTGATTTCAGTCATTTACAGATGTGTTAATATTTATAATTAAAGTTAGACGGCATTTGTTAAATGGCAGAACAGTGTGCTGTGACAGTGTACAGAACTGCTGTAGGTTTAAAATGAACTCCTGATGAACATGATATCGTCTAAACCTGAATAAAAGAACAGATTTGAGGAATATTTGATGGATTATAAATGTTTGTCATCAATATGAATTATTTAATAAGAAGGAATATAATACGATTAGGTTATGATGATTGTTGATTCAGCATGAAAACGTAATTCAGGAAATGGATTCGCTTCTGATGTGATGGATTAGATTAGATTAGAGTTCCACTGAGCTTCAGTCTGCTATGTTCTAGAGCGCAGATGAAACAGCGGGTTCTGCAGATCATCACTATCATCATTATCAGTAAATCTGTAATCATCTGTATAAAGCTCCAGCTGTTTTCACACCTCAGTGTTGTCACTTTTCTGAGGCTTCTGTTCTGGAGCTGCAAACAGTCTCTCAGTCTGAACGGAAAGCAGCACATAGCCGTTCATCCACATCACATTTCCCTCCTTTCATCTGTGTCCTGCTACATTAACAGGAGAAATTTCTTCCACAGCCTTTCCTCCTCCAGTCCACAGCCGCCTCACTGCCTTCCATGTGATTAAGAATAAAATGAAATGGGATGAGGCTCGGGCAGCTTGCACTGCTGCAAATAACACTAGCCTCGTCACTGTGTACTCTGAAGGAGACAACACTGAGCTGGCTAATCTGATGATGACGGCTGGTAATAGTGACGGATGGATCGGTCTCTATAGTGGGCAGTTGAGTGAGAAATGGTCTAATGGTGCTCCTGTAACATTCAGTAATCTGGCAGGGGATTGTGGGACATCATTGCCCTGCTGTGCTACTATGAAGGCTGATGGTGCATGGGAAAGTCTTCGGTGCACAGTGACAAGAAATTTCATGTGCTATGAACAAGGTAACTTCTGATGTAATTACAGTACAGCTGTGGGGTGCCGTTTGTAAAAAGAATTTAACCTTTTTATGGGTTTTATTTTTCTACGTTTAACACAAGTTTCATACATTTAGAGAAAAATTCATGCAAAAAAAAAACAGTGTTCTGTTTCCTCGTGTTATATTTCTCTATTGACTTGAAAATTACTCATTATTTGTAAATATTAAATATAAATGTTAAATGTAAACAAACATAAAACTTAATTGCAAATATAAATATAAATGTAAAAGTTAAATGTAATATAATTCATGAAATTAGTCTCTGTTATGAAATTACACTGAAAAACCATGTTGAATTCACCTGATGTAAATCCGTACAGCGGCATTAGGTAGCATTAGCTAGTCAGGTAGCCAGTTTAGCTACTGCTAATGCGCTAATATCCACTTCTGCACTTCAGTGTCTGAAAATTCAGAGCAGAGACTAATTCAAAGATTTAATGATTGTACTGATGACATCACGATCCCAAACAAGTGTCTTGATTGCCAAACAGATAAACACCACCTCCCGTGGACTCGCTACATTGTGCCTACACTAACACAGTACAGCATCAACCTGGCAACCTGGCAGAGTCAAGAGAGGGCGGGGTCAATTAGCATATGAACCAAATTTATACAAATTTCTACATTTATATTTATAAATAAGATTTAACATTTACATTTAATATTTACGTTTATAATTACATACAAACATTATTTACATTATTATGTAAATAAAACAGAATGCAATGATTTGCAAATCCGTTTTGATCTATATTCAGTTGAATACAACACAAAGACGAGATATTTACTGTTCACACTAATAAACTTTATTGCTTTTTTGTAAATATACACTGATTCTGAGTTTGATGCCTGAAATACGTTCCAAAACATTTGGCACAGGGGCAACAAAAGACTGGGAAAGTGGAATGCTCAAAAACACCCTTCTGGAACATTTGACAGGTAAACAGGTTAACTGGCAGCAGGTGATCACGATTGGGTAAAGGGACGTCATCGTTCACAAGTAAAGATGGAGCCAGCTTCACCGGTTTGTGAATAACTGCGAGTGAACAGTCCCACAGTTTAATACTGCAGTGACCATGTTCCTTTTGGCTTTGATTTTTTTCCAGCACATCCTAGACAATACTACGGAGCTAAAACTAACTAAATACTGAACAGGAATTAGAAAACTGATTTACTTTTTTCACAGTTTTTTGTTGTCGGACCCACAAACAGACTGATTAAGTTTTACCATTAAATTATAAATTGATTGGTACCGTAATATAGCAAAAAGGAAAGCTGAGAGAAAATGTAACTGACTCCTAAATGTCTGTATGATCCGGGAACTGCACAGAGTTCAGGACTTTAATCTTAAACTGTCAAAACCATGAATCCACATTTTCTTCTTTCTCTCTCTTTTTCTCACCCCCCCCACACACACACTCACACCTACACACACACACAACACACTCACACACACACCTACACACAGTCGAAAATATTATATTTTATTATGATATTAAATGCATTATATCACAACACAGAGCCACATTCTGCAGGCGTTACAGCAGCGTGGCTTGGTAGTAAAGCAGTGTGTGTACTAGACCGGCCTCCCTGCAGTCCACACCTGTGTGTAACATCATGAAGTGCAGAATACCACAACGGAGACCTCGCACTGCTGATCAGCTGAAGTCGTACATCGAGAAAGAACGGGACAGAATTTCCCTTTTTAAACCTTCAGTAATTGTGTCCTCAGTCTCCAAACTTTACCGAGTGTGTTAAAGAAAATGGAGATGGAACACAGCAGTAAACACACCCTGTTTTCCATCCATCCATTATTTATACCGCTTTATCCGTCTGGGTCGCAGGGAAGCTGGAGCCAACCCCAGCAGTCATTTCGGGTGAGATCTTTGGACTGTGGGAGGAAACCGGAGTACCCGGAGGAAACCCATGCATGCACAGGGAGAACATACAAACTCTACAAAGAAAGGCAACCTGGATCGAACCCAGGACCTTCTTGCTGTGAGGCGACAGTGTAACCACCGCACCACCGTGCCGCCTCACCCTGTTTTGGAACATGAAAAAAAGTTTGCAGCCATCAGATACAGAATGAGTGTTTATTCACAAAAAACAATAAAGTTGATCAGTTTGAACATTAAATATCTCATCTTTGTGTTATATTCAACTGAAGATCAGTCAAAAAGATTTGCAAATCATTGCATTGTGTTTTTATTTATGCTTTTCCAAGCGTCCCAACTTTTTTGGAACCAGAATTGTACATTTATAAACAATGAGCCATTTTTAAGTCATTTACATGGAAATATAAAATGAGAAAATGGAACACTGTTTTTTAAATATGAATTTATTTTTAAATGTATGAAAGTTGTGCTAAAAGATAAAAAATGAAAGGTTCATGAAATGAAACCTCATAAAAAGGTTATAAACAGCACCCCATATATAACAAATTAAATCTAAAAATAACAAATATGTAAATGTCTTATCTTCACACTTTCCACAGTTAATTCTTCACAGCCTCCTAATTATCATCTAATCCTTGAGAGTAAGACCTGGTATGGAGCTCAGCGTTACTGCAGGGGGTGCTACACTGACCTGGTCAGCATCAGAGATCAGAAGCAAAATGAAGACGTGAAGATTAAAGGGTTAAACAGCAGCACACCCTTCTGGATCGGCCTGCTGCGTGATGACTGGCAGTGGGCTGATGGAGGAAACTCCTCTTACAGAAACTGGAAGAGTGATGAACCTCAGACATCAAAAGACTGTGTAGAACTGAAGGGAGGAAACTGGAATTCAGTGCCATGCAGTAGTAATGATCACTACGCTCTGTGCTACAACAGCAGTAAGTGTCGACTTTCCAAACAGTAAAACCGTCTCAGCAAACCTCTGTATGATGACTAGAACACAGCTGGTGTGAGTCTCTGATTCACTCTAACACATGCTGATTATTAGTGCTCACATGAAGTGCAGGAGAAAGTTTAGTTTTCAACAATTTATGAAATATGACTTAAAAAAAAGTCGAAAACAAGACCCGAATTATTAGATTAGACTAGATCAGATCAGATCGTGCTGATTATTATGAGCGCTGAAATCAAGTGCAAAAGAAACACTTTCCTTTTCAATTATTTGTGATATTTGAAAAAAATTGACAACAGTTTATTCCACAAGCAAAAACTGACACAAATATTATTCCCTCCTGAAGCGGTGTTTACAGTCAGGGCATTAAACCAGCATCAAACCCCTCGATATTATTACTGCTGTAAGGAATAAAAAAAAAACAAACAAGACCATAAATGATCAGCTTAAATTAGATTAGATCAGATTAGATTAAGTCTAACATGTAGGCTGAATGTGTAGATCTGATAAAGTGGTCTGTGTTAAGTTGTATATCAGCAGGTCAGAGTTCCACTGAGCTTCAATACGCTGTAATCTAGAGCGCAGGCGAGACAGCGGGTTCTGCAGATCTGACCCAGGACTTTACAGAGAAACACAAACACTCACAACAACACATGTATCTGATTTCTAAATAAATTATTTAATGGACTGCATAATGTAAATATAAAAATAACAGTTAACTCTATGCACTGCTGTGTATCAGGACTGCGATCCCCAAACGCAGCTGCAAATCCAGAGCAGTTTTACACCCAGTAACTCACCCAGTATCACTGACCTGCTCACTATTCCCAACATACATCACAGTGCATTGTGGGTAATATTTACCCACTCCACTACATCATTAAGACAGATAGATGGACAGCTGACAATTTATTGCATTGGGACACAAAGAGCAGTTAACTTTGCACATATAAAAAACAAATAAAAGAAGAGCTCTTCAAAATAAGACAAAATCAAAAGAAATCCTCTCCGAGCTCGGCCACATCGTGTGCGTTTTATCCAAAAGACTTCAACACTTCACTGTGTGCACGTATTGATCCCAAAGAGCTCAGTTCCTGGTCCGTATGCATGCTGGTAGCACTACTATTACGACTGTCTCTACCTGCATAAGGACAACTGTGAGTATAGGTTCTTATCTGGTGTCTAGACGACAATCAAGCTGGTCAGATTCTTCTGAGACGGATCCTACGGTTGCCACACCGCTACCACGATCATCCTCCGTCGCACTGGGCTGCGCTCGCATTCTGAATCCTCCAGATTTCACCTGGTAGCTAAAAAACCAAAGTGCAGGACAGTGAATGGTCTATTCTCGTTCTATTTCTAACATGAGATCTCATTAACTTCTTCTCTTTCTATAATCTAAGTAACCAACAAACGAAGGATTCATTTGGATTACAGTGTGGTGAATCACATCACAGTAAGCATTAATATCACAACACAGTGGATTTCTCACAACCCTGTACGTCCATTATAATGAGATGATCATCATACATTGCAACACAATTAATACGTTAAGGGGATACAAAAGTTATTTAGTAACACAACCCTTTTTAACTCAAACACTTTACTATGCCTCACATTAACAGGAGTATAAACTGCAACAGTATTGCTAGCTTATTTAAATTCAATAAATGCATATGAAATGTAGCTCTATTACAGTGCTTATTAATTCACGGGTCAGTGCTTTAACATTAACAACATGAATGCTACTCTTCTTAACAGTGCTATCAGCTGCTCCACCGACCAACCTAGCATGCAGCTGCAGCTAACATAGTTAACACCACTCTTTAATTATTAGCATCATAATACAGCATGTACCACAGTTAGGAACACTGACATGTCTAACATACACGTTAACATTATAACTACAATACTGTACGTATCGAAGCATAACTTCATGCATTCACATACTCCGACTGCTTTATTTACTTCAGTTATTTCCTTCTTTTAGAAACATATCTTTTAGAAACCCCACTATTAGCATTAGTCATGCTAATAGTCCCTCATCAGAGGTCAGCAGAGGCCTAGCACAACAACACTGGAGTTCCAATCCGCCTAAAACTCGCTGAACTGCCTATCTCTCGCACGTGCAGTCGAAATTCTGATAAAAGGAAACTCATTAGCAATACTAAGTGTAAGTAATCAGATTTTTATGCTTATTCAGCAGCGTTTTCATACAGGATTTAGTAACTGGTTTGAGAGCACGTGCACACGACACGACTCCAATCCAATTGAGTTTCTTATCACGCCCTTTTTAGGCACCAACACGCCACTACACCCTGCTGTTTGTAACCTTATTTCATAGGGGTTACATTATGTATAAATAATATTAGTATATTATATTATGAATTTCTATTAGACCAAAATGGCAAATGAAAATGTATATAAAAGAAAAGCTGCTTCATTTCCCCATCAGTGATTGGCGGAGTGCTTCTAAGCCCCGCCCCTAGTGAAGCGTGCGCGTGTGTGTGTGTGTGTGTGTGTGTGTGTGTGTGTGTGTGTGTGTGTGTGTGTGTGTTTTTGTGGGGAGAGAATGTTTGTTGTCTTTTCTCCTCTTCTGTGTCCCTCTTCTTCTCTGGTGCAGTGGAATATGCCACTAACATAATTTTATTAATAATGTTTACAGTAACAACATTATCAACAAAAACAGCTTGTTAATTACAATAATAGCCATGACCTGAACTGTCACTCACAAGCTGATACCATGATGGAATAAACACTGCAGCCCCTCACAGTTATTCACCTGCCCTGCACTTGCACTGTGTGCACTGAACACTGAAAGGATGATGTGGAGAATATTATTATTATTATTATTGTTGTTGTTGTTGTTATTGTTATTATTGTTGTATGTTACAGTTACACCTTATTACAAATTATGTAATAATAAAATACTGCTTTATATGCAGTAGACTGACACAAAGGGCTTAGTGCAGCGGTGTAACAGTGTGGATGTACTGTGTGTTTGAACACACCTGCAGGTCAAGCAACATCTAACCTCACATCCAGCACCAAACCCAACATCACATGCACTGCCACACCCAGCACCACATCCAAAGCCACACCCAGCACCACATCCGGCACCACATCCGGCGCCCCATCCAAAGCCACACCCAGCACCACATCCGGCACCACATCCGGCACCACATCCGGCACCACATCCGGCGCCCCATCCAAAGCCACACCCAGCGCCACATCCAAAGCCACATCCGGCGCCACATCCAAAGCCACATCCGGCGCCACATCCGATGCCACACTCAACTCTCCAGGTGAGTTAATGGGGTGAGGAGGTCTGCTCTGTGATCTGTTTTCACATCTGTATAATGCTCCAGCTGTTTTTACTTTCGTATAAGAGTAAGTGACGACTTCCAAACAGTAAAGAGCAATCTTCTGCATGATGACTAGAACACGGCTGCTGTGAGTCTCTGTCTCTGATATCACTCTAACTGATCCTCCTCCTTTTGGGTTTTCTGTCTCTATCAGCTTCCATCCATGTGAGTGATGTGGCTCTGAGCTGGGAGGAAGCGCTGGATTACTGTAATGAAGGGAACAGGGCTGGAATTCTGAAGATCGATTCTGAAGCTGATCAGAAGGAGGTGGAGTCTGAGCTGAGGAGGAGGCGTGTCTCTGAGCCGGTGTGGGTGGGGCTTAAACAGAGCCGACTCTTTGGGTTCTGGATTTGGGCCGATATGAATGCTGTGTTTCCGTACTCCAACTGGGATGAAGGGAAGCAGCCCGAGCATCAGCTCTCTCAGCACTGCGGCGCCGTCGATCCACAGAAACGCTTCACATGGAGAGATATAAACTGTCGGTCTCAGTATAAAGCTCTGTGTCACATCAAGTGTTCTCCATAACACAGACACACACACACACACACACACACACACACATAGACACACACACACACACACACACACACACACACACGGTTCTTTGGATAATTAGGGGTTCTTTGTTTTTAAGTGTGTTTTATTTTGAATTTTTTATGAAAGGGAAACCTCTCTAATGCACAGTTCTATATAGGAACTTAAACAGTTCTCTGAGAGACAGCCACAGATCCCTTAAGAGTTCTAGACTTCTAACCATTTTTAATAAGACTTAACTCTCTCTCTCTCGCTCTCGCTCTGTTTAGGAAGATATAAAAGGTTTATTAATTGATGTTAATTTTCCGTTAATGTTCACTTCCTGTTGTTGTTTCAGATGTAGCTGCTGTGGTTTGAGCGTTTGGTTTAGACTAAATGTAGCATGTTGATTTAAAAAGTACTAATATTTTATCTTCTTAAAGATTCATGTCCATTTCTTCTGAATGAAAGTGGATTTACTTAATAAGCTTTTCAGTAATGATGTACAACACATACTGTAATTTAGCTGTTCATAATAAAGGCTCTGTCGAACGTACTGCAAGGTTTCTTTTTAATGAGCTGTATCCTCTTTACACATATAAAATAAAGCTCATTCACTTAACAAAATAAAGGTTTCTTGATTCCCAACACCCCTGTTCACGTCCGCTTGTGTTCATTTACAGCATTTACAGAACAAGGAGTGAGGGGATCTTGTAATGTGTGATATTATGAGCTTTTAACCTTATGAACAATTAATGGCTCTGAATGTCTGTACACTGGATCAGCAGTTTTCTTTCATATCAAGTGCCTTTCTCTGCCTTTTCTCTGAACAAGGAGGACTCAAGGACAGTGGACAGAGGTTTCTTGTTCTCCTTCTTATAGATAACAGACAACCATTTAGGCCCTCGCTTGGTCTTCGAAGAAGGGGGCCGTATCAAACTGGTTGAAACCTGATTGTGGCAAATATAAACCGCACGGGGGGCTTCTTTTTCCCTTTTTCTCTTTTTCTTTTTCTGTTGTCTTGAATGTATGATTGTGCACTGTTTTTTTGCTGATTAAAGGAGATTCTTAAAGGACTAACTCAGTTTTGTGAATCTCTGATAAATTCCCACCACAGTTAATGTGATGAATTACACCATGTGGTTATTCTGCTCGGTGACACTGTAGGAAAGTGAATGTAATTAAGTACACACGTTCCCCTCTGAAAGTAAGGCCAATTCTAACCCTAACCCTAACCCTTTTGCTATACACTGAAGACATCCACAAAGTTCTAACAACATCTGTTTGCACAAAGACAGCCACTGTATTCACCAAAACTTAAAATAATAGCTCAAAGATGAACTTAGAGAATGTACCGGGAGACCTTCTGGAGAACTGTGTTATGTGCAAATGAATTCGAGTGTAATTTGGATGGATCTGAGGGTAGATGGATGTGTGGGGAAAAAACATGAGGAGAATTCCAGTCAAACTGCATAAAGTGTACTGTACAATACTATAAAGCACAGAGAAAGGTGGTGCTGTTTTTCCTACAGTGCAGTTGAGGAGCTTGTGTTCACTGATGACATCATAAACTCAGAAATGTACAGAAATGAGTCATTCTGGATGCAAAATTTAGAAATCAGTGAAGACATTATTCATGAGACAGAAGTTGATTTTCAGCAGGATAATGATCCAAAGTGCCAGGTGCCTTCTGAAAGAACAGTTCCCAGAGTTCTTACCTAAACAGACATGAGCAGATTGTTGATGCTGTATTGTGGATGAAATGAAAGTTTTACTGGTTGAAGCTTTGAGGACACTTCCTCCATAACTGTAACTGGTTGATTTCAGGCCCAGGTGTTAAGACATTCTGCGAAACTAAGGAAGGCAAACTACACATTACAAGACTCTATCTGTGATCTGCAATGAAGCCACTGTATAGAGTCCTTGTCACTAACTTGCCGAATCCATTGCCACTGGTTCCATCTGTGCTCACGCAACTCCACTCTGCTAAAAATTTTAACATTTACATTTACATTTACGTCATTTGGCAGACGCCCTTATCCAGAGCGATTAACCTAGCTTGAACTACGAAGCACTAATAACCTTGTACGTATCAAGATGGTAGATGAGCAGAAGATCGCCAGAAGCGCCACCTCTGGCCATTATGAATACTCAGCAGTGCCATATAGGCCCTCATGTGCCCCCTCAGTTTTCCAGAGCCTTATAAATGATGAACTGAGAGACATACTGGGACAATTTATGATCGTCTCTATAGATGATATTCTCATTTACTCCCATTATTTGGAAAGCCATATCACACATGTACAAAAGGTGCTGTAGAGGAGTGTCAACACTGGCTTCAGGGTATATTTCATCCCTTCACAGTATTACTGATGACAGGAACCAACTTCCATATTTGGCAATTCATATCTAAGAACTGCCAAAGGTTTAAACTGAAGCCACACCAGTTGGGCTCTGGCAAACTGATTATATGGACCCCCACAGCTCCTATCACAGGGCATCCAGGTATGCTGAAAACCAGCTGCTTAGTGCTAAATAATGATGGCCAAATATGCAGTGTGACAGCCACTGCTTCATCTCATCATGCACTTCCTGTGCTTAGGCCAAGGTACCCCAAACATTTCCTGTCGGGAAGCTCATGCCACTGCCCATGGCTCAGCATGCACTTGATTTTATAACTTCCCAGAGTCCCTAGGTTATACTGTGAGCCGAGTCATTATAGACTGGTTCTTATGCTCCCTGCGCCTGATTCCTTTGCCAGATCTCTCCACTGTCTTCGAAACAGCCAAACTCATGTTCAATCACATGTTCACACATTAAGGCATTCTAGAGGACATCATCAGTGCCCGGGGAACACAATTCAACTCCTGAGTTAGAGCTAGGGTTAGCAAGTTTCATGAAAAAAACTGGGAGTCACAATGAGTCTCACACCAGGCTATCCCCCTCAAGCTAACAGGCTGGTGAAGCATGTGCTAATCAAGAAATCATCCACTTACTAAGAACCTTCTGTTTAGACAGCCAGACCGATTGGGCAAGGTTTTTCCCATTGGCAGAATATGTCCAAGATTCTCTGCACCATTCGGCCACACACCTTAGCCCATTCCAGTGTGTCCTTGGCTACCAACTGCCCTGTTCCATGGAATGCCAGCCCCACTAAGTTGCCTGTGGTAAATGAACAAACAGGTATGGAAGTGCACACATCAGTGCATGGAACAGGTGGCAAGGATCTACAAAGATTTGTGGATCGACACAGGGAAGAACCCACAATTTCCATTGTGAGATTGGAACCCACAATTTCCATTGTGAGATTGGGTATGGCTCTCTACTAGACAGTGCAAAACTGGAAGGGATGGATAGATGGATCTATCTCGATCACAATTAGTCCAGTGAGAACTGGTCTAATGGTGATCCTGTAACATAAAGAAATCTGACAGGGGGTTGGGGAACTTCAGACTGCTGCGCTGCTCTGAAGGCTGATGGTTCATGGAAAAGTCTTCATTGTGTGCTTAAAAAATACTTTGTGTTGCCATACCCAGCTCTGACCCATTGAGGCGTGGACTCCACAAGACCTCTGAAGGTGTGCTGCAGTATTTGGCACTAAGATGTTTGCAGCAGATCCTTTACGTCCTGTAAGTTGTGGCCAGAATTATTTGTCCAGCACATCCCACAGATGCTCGATCGGATTGAGATCTGGGGAATTTGGAAGCCATGTCAACACCTTGAACTCTTTGTCATGTTCCTCAAACCATTCCTGAACAATTTTTGTAGTGTGTCAGTGAGGATTATCTTGCTGAAAGAGGTCAATGCCATTAGGGAACACCACTGCCATGAAGGGGTGTACTTGGTTTGCAAATGTTTAGTTAGGTGGTAAATGCCAAAATAACATACAGGTTTCCCAGCAGAACATGAGTGCTCATGACCCTGTCACCAGTTCACTGGTTGACCATCCTTGTACTAGATTTGGTAGGTACTAACCACTGCATACCAGAAACACCCCAAAAGATCTGCTGTTTTGGATATGCCCTAAACCTAACCATTATAATTGGGCCCTTGTCAAAGTCTCTCAGAGCCTTACGCTTGCTTATTTTTCCTGCTTCCAACACATCAACTTTGAGAACTGACTGTTCACTTATTGCCTAATATATTCCACCCCTTGACAGGTGGCACTGTAACAAGATGATAAATGTTATTCACTCCACCTGCACGTAGTTTTAATGTTATGGCTGATCAGTGTATATATCATGATTAAACAGTGAGCATGGTGAAACAGTGTGTATCGTCGCCACTCACAGCTCCAGGGTCTGAGATTTTGATTCACAGTCTAGTGTGTGGAGATTCACATGTTCTCCCCATATTCCCAGGGGTTTCCACCAGGTTTTCTGTTTTCCTCCTACTGTTTATGCCAGTACATTCCAGTAGGTGGATTTTCTGTGATAAATTACCCGTAAGTGTGAGGAAGTACAATATGTGAACGTGTGTGTGCATAGTGCTTTGCAATGGACAAATCCAGGCTGATTTCTTCTGCTCCAGCTCAACCACAACCTTGATTGGATAAAGCATTTACTTTAGATAAACTAATGAATATTATATATTCTTTGGCTTTCTACCGATGCAACTTCACAAACCCCTAAATACACCGCACAACAAAGTTTTTGCTTCTTGAACACTGTTGAGTGTTTCTTATACATTTTGGGTGCTGATCACGAATATCACATCAAAATTTACCCATCACATACCGTTTCAGAGAAATCTTCAGTTGGCTCTGCAGCACACATGAAAGAA
>JAQQZX010000018.1:165438-179014 GCA_030068355.1 Notoglanidium maculatum
GTGTGTGTGTGTGTGTACTCTGTGTGTGTGTGTGTGTACTCTGTGTGTGTGTGTCCTCTGTGTGTGTGTGTGTGTACTCTGTGTGTGTGTGTGTGTACTGTGTGTGTGTACTCTGTGTGTGTTGTGCTCTCTATGTGTGTGTGTGTGTGTACTCTGTGTGTGTGTGTGTGTACTCTGTCTGTGTGTGTACTCTGTCTGTGTGTGTACTCTGTCTGTGCTGTGCTCTCTGTGTGTGTGTGTGTGTACTCTGTGTGTGTGTGTACTCTGTCTGTGCTGTGCTCTCTATGTGTGTGTGTACTCTGTGTGTGTGTGTACTCTGTGTGTGCTGTGCTCTCTATGTGTGTGTGTGTGTGTGTACTCTGTGTGTGTGTGTACTCTGTCTGTGCTGTGCTCTCTCTGTGTGTGTGTGTGTGTACTCTGTGTGTGTGTACTCTGTGTGTGTGTACTCTGTGTGTGCTGTGCTCTCTATGTGTGTGTGTACTCTGTGTGTGTGTGTACTCTGTGTGTGTGTGTGTGTGTGTGTGGTGGATTTGCTCAGGATTGAAATGTTAATTCTTCTTGTTGGAGATGATTTTTTCACCTTTCCTTGTTAAACATTGTCCTGCATGTTAAACGTTTCTCCATCAGGATTTGGTTTCATTTTTCAGTAGTTTTCCATCTCAATGTGTCTCTCTGACTCCCTGAGGTTTCCTCCTCAGCTTTTGGTCACAGAGTTTACACACTCACCTTTCTGTTCAGATTATAATTTATAGAAATAGTTGCAGTCGGCTCCTGATTGCTGCAGCAGTGAAGCTTTCACCCTGTTATCTGGAGATCGTGGGTTCGAATCTCCACGAGTCAAAGTGAGCAAAAGTGGGAGGAGCATACTGCCTCTCCACTGTCAATCACAGCAACACTAGCCAATGGTGTGTGTCTGTGAGCTCATGTATGTGGAAGAGGGCAGATATACAAAACACTCCTTAGTGGTGTGGATAAGATTACACTGTGATTAAAGGAGAATGTATAAATAAATAATGGCTCTCGAGTGAAGAAAAACCTCACTCGGGTGGCCAGTTGAGAAGTGTGTGTGTGTGTGTGTGTGTGTGTGTGTGTGTGTGTGTGTGTGTGTGTGTGTGTGCGTTAGAGAAGACCAACATTAACTCTTTATCAGCTGCCCCATGAGTGAAAGAAAGAAAAACTTTACAGTTTTTACACACACAGTTTAAAGACAATGAGTAAATGGTCTTTCATGTTGTTCTTTATTCGTTTTGCTTTCCTGTTGCCTCTCTATAAACTGTTACCATAGCAACGGTTGTGTTGCTCCCCAAACATTTCTTCCTGCAGGGCAAAGGATAAAGGAACGTGACTGTTTTAATTACTGAGAGCTGACGCTACGATGCTAATGTTGCTGACGGGTAATGGAGGCTTATGGACACCAGTTTAGCATTGTGAACTAAACATAAATCATCAGATTGCAGAATGTGTGTGTGTCTGTGTGTGTGTCTGTGTGTGTGTGTGAGTGTGTGTAAACACAATGAATGTGTTAGTTATTTAATTTGTTTAGAAAACTGTGAAAACTGTGTGACTGAGTCACACACAAGAAGCAAGGACAGTTCATCATCATCATCATCATCACTGTGGATCAAACACAGATGGTGTGCGCGTGTGCGCGTGTGCGCGGCCGAGTCATATTCTCCTTTAGTTTTTAATCTCTATTAACTTGTGCGCTCAGTATTCAGAATGTGACTCTCTCTCGCCCTCTCTCTCTGTTTGATGATATGTTTCTCTTTATATCTTGCTGACTCGTCATTAAAAAGATGCCTGATGTAGTCTGACCTCAGTGTGCTCTCCAGATCTGTCCTACTCACTTCAAACTAGGAGACAGAGACAGAGCGAGACAGAGCAGGGAAGAGACAGAGAGGGTAAGAATGGCAGAGAGACAGACAGAGTGACAGATGGAGAGATGTCTGGTTGCCAGATCTTGATGTATTTAATCACATGCAGCAGGCCAACATCATTGTTACTCATCTGTCTGTCTGCAAAGTGATTACCATATGGAAGAGACCTGGACACACACACACACACACACACACACACACACACACACACAGATATGTGTGTGTGACCCCATGATGTTATTATTAGTTTATTTCCCAGCTTTGAGGTGAAGCTTGCTGGTTTCCTCCTTCAGTTGGAAACACAGTAGAGGCTGCTGGCTATAACCAGGTTCCCTGCCTCCATTATTCTATTTCACATTTACATCATTTACAGATCAGTTACTGTTATTCTGTAGATTATTCTGTGTAAAACCTTTGTTCTCTGGTGTGTGTGTGTGTGTGTGTGTGTGTGTGTGTGTGTGTGTGTGTGTGTGTGTGTTAAGCTGATTGTAGGAATCTGTGTCACCACTGTGATTTCCTGCTTACATTAAAGTTCAGGAAGTAAATTGTGTATTTTCTAAAAGCATCTGAGAGAGCGGACGATAAACACAAACTGCTCTTCTCTCCATCTCTGGACGATGTTCCCATGCAGACCTTCTTCATGTCCAGTCTCAGCTTTGTCGCTGTAGACTTCCCTGTGTTTGACTTTGTGACTTTGGGTTTTGTGTGGCTGAGAGGGGAACGAGGTTTTCTCAGTGGCGTCCCGTCACAGCAGGAGATCGATTCACACAGAGGAAAAAAGACTCAAAGACTCAAGACTGAGGCTTTAAAAGAACATGATAAAGAGATGAAGAGGGAGCCGAACCGTGTAATCTGAGGCCTTCTCACCAAAACCAGCCTTATACGCGTCCTCCTGATGAAGATCTGAGTAAGGGACCCAGTGATATCCTGAGTGTGTATGAGTTGAGGAAGATGAGCAGCGCTTTAGTGGATATTGTTACACAACACAGATTTTTTTTTATGCATCAGTGACACAGAAAGACCATGTATTTATTAATTACTCGAGCATTTCCTTTTTTGACCCTCAGCATTCGATTTTCATCAAAGTGGAAACAGCGAGTCTTTAGTGTTTGACCGCGAGCCTCAGCTAATGACTCGTGACGTTAAAATAACACCGGCCTCGCTTTAACCCTGACGCATCAAAGGGATTACAGGGATCGTTTGCCAAAATATGGAAATTATTGTATTTTCTCATCACCGCAAATCAGTCAACATGTATTGTGAATGAAGTAAAAACTAATGTAGCTAACGAGTAACGGAAGTCTGTCTCCTTCGCCGTGTAACTGAACAATGGAACGTTATAGAGCGGCTATTTTACATGGCGGTTCTCCCTCTTTTCCTCGCTGCTGGTTGCTGTTACTCCACCTTCATCTCCTGCCTCTTAAAGTCTAAAGAAAACTGGAGGTGAAAACTAAAGTTTTAGTTGAGTTTTAAATGTTAACCCCTGCTGCTGTTTTACACAATTAAAGACGAGGTTACGAAGCCTCAGAACGTCACGTAAAACAGTCAGAAATGTAATTTTGATTCATCTTTTAGTATCTGACTCATAATGTGGAGCGATCCAATCATAAAATACAGTTTTGTCCAGATCTCATAGTTATTGTTATGTATGTAACGTCTGATTAATTAACGTTTTCAGTCATGGGTGTGAGTGATGATGAACAGTAATCTTTCCAGACATGTGCACACACAGCTAATAAAAATGACTAAATGATGAATTCAGATGAGACGAAAATCTTAGAGATGCTGCAGGAATAATGACATTACACAGCTCTGTGTGTACAAATAATCCCTAATAATAATAATAATAATAATAATAATAATAATAATGCAGACTCGTCTTCATCTTTAGCTATAGATGTTAAGAATGTAATATATTACAGTCACAGTGTTTAGTCTGTATTGTACACTCTAGACTACAGCATTGCTTTCGAACTGTTATCTTTTCGTTCAGTGTTCAGTGTTCAGTGTTCAGATCACATGTTGGGCTGTGGAGCGGCGCCCCTCCTGGTTAAACCTGCAGCTCCGCCTGCTGTTAGTGCGAGACCCTCACCTTCAGATGTGGTCACTTTGACCAACACAAACCCAGAAACCCTCAGAGCTGCTCCACCCGTTTCTTCATGTTTATACGTGCGCTCGTACTCTACACGTGTGCTACGTGTAATGCTGTGGATTACTGAAAAGTGTTTTATAAATAAAGTATATTATTATTCTGAGTATTGTGATTATTAAAGCAGGGTAAGTGGTGAGCGAGTTCTGAGTGAGTCTGAGTCAGGACAGCGGGTCAGCGGTTGATTTTTAGCTTTAGGAGACAGAGAGGCGGGCGGGGCAGCGGGCAGGAACACATGAACACTTCCACATGCTCAAATGACCACATCTGAAGCTCAGGGTCGCTCGCCAACTCACTGTGCAGCTGCAGGTTTTAATCGGAGCTGATCTGAGGACTGACGGAGAAGCAGAATGCTGCAGAACCTCAGCCTGGTCCTCAGAGTTCTCCTTCTCCTGAGTGATTCAAAACGCAGCTGCGTCCTGTGGATGCGCCATGTAAAGGGCCAAACGCAGTTATTTATACACTCAATTTAATAACTGCACACTGGTATTTATTCCCCCCGAGCCCTGCCAAGCAGCCCAGCGTTCCTATGCCGGGAATTCTGGGAATTACTGCTGCAATCTTGCATGCTGTCTGATGGAGAAGTGTCTGAAATCAGTCATCCGTAACGCCGGACCTCAGACTCTACTGGAACGATAATTAATTCTGGAGCAAGTTCACTGCCAGTCTTTGTTACGTGTACGATGTGAAAGTGATTAGAGTTAACAAGATAGAGGAGTTTCTGAAACCTCATCCCTCCCTCCAGACAGCCAGCCAGCCAGACAGCCAGACAGCCAGACAGACAGCCAGCCAGACAGACAGCCAGACAGACAGCCAGACAGACAGCCAGACACATCAGTGTATAATCTGTGTGATTTCACTTGTGCTGTAAATTCACTGAAAAATTCAGTTGTTAATAAACAGAACGTTACTGTGTGATACACTGCACTGACTTATACAGACAGACACAGACAGAATAATCCTGTACTTGATGTCAGCACGGAGCACCAGCACAGCTGCACTATTTCTAGACACTATGTAGTGCCCTACTGTGTTGCTTTCAGACCGACCCTCACTCTCACTACCTCAGCATTTATTCTAAACTCCTCCCACTTTATCACACTTTATCCTCACCCTCACTACCTCACACAAGAGTGTACGCTTTACTGTCCGTTACTCCTTCAGGTGATGGTCCTGCAGTTCAGTTCAGAGACTTTAGCCTGATCTAATCACACACACACACACACACACACACACACACACATACACACACGCGCGCACTCGCACGCACGCACGCACACACACACGCACTCGCACGCACACACTGGCTGTACACACTGGTTCCTCATCAGCAGGCTGTAATTGTGAGCTTTGTGACCCTGAGCGACCTTTTGGAGCAGTTTAAATACAGAGTGTTGCTCTCGCTGCTAAACACAGGACAGAGGGACACGGCTAAAAATAACTCGCACTCAACCTTTAACGTGGATTAAACATCTGTGTGGGTGTGTGTGTGTGTGTGTGTGTTTATATAGTTGTGTTTATGGCTGTGTTCTAATTTGCTACTTTGGGAAGTTTCCTGCAGTTCAACCTTATGCACTTAAACTTTCATCTGTTATACTTAATGTTTATGTTTACCTTTAAAACTGTGATAAAATGTTAAAATAAAACAAGTTATTTATTAAAATAAGATGTCCAATATGTGCTAAAGTTTTTCTAATAAATCTTTTTTTATAATTACAGAAAATCACATCTGGGTCCTAAAACTGTAATTATTGTAGCTAACAATCCCATTTCCTGTCTCCAGCTGTAGCTACGTAGCTAAAGTTAAGTAAACTGTGATGTCAGATGTTCAGGCTTGTGATTGGCTTCTCAGATATTAACTCCACCCCTTTCACCCAGCAACATCAGAACAGAAACCCAGATGTTTTTTTGAGGTTCTGTTTCTAGGGTTAGATTTGGGTCATCACTGAGATGGAAAGATGTTTTGGGATTTTAAAATGAATTTGACTTTTATATTTCTGTAAACTTTACATCAATAACACTAATAACTCCAATGTCGAGGGCGGACTGGACGCTGATTATGGGACTTGCTGTTCTTCTCTGTGTGAATCCTCTACAGACTGTGTAAAGGAGTCTTGTGTGTGGATGAGATGTGTTGTTTTTATACATGAGAATTCATTTTAAATCATCTTCAGGGCATGGCCTTCTCTCTGGAGGAGCGTCTGCAGTTGGGGATCCACGGCCTGCTGCCTCCCTGCTTCCTCAGTCAGGACGTCCAGCTCCTCCGCGTCCTCCGCAACTACGACCTCAAAAAGGACGACCTGGACAGGTAAAGAGCTCTAACACTAAAGAACCCTGAAGAGCTCGAACACTAAACACAAATACACAGGATTAGCGGATTAGCAGTGTTTTATAGCATTGTAAGTAAAGGCCAGACTCTTACAGGACGAGGCTCTGTTCTCGTGTCCATGTGACTTCTTGTTTGTGCTGAAAACCTGCTGAAAATCCATTCGAGATTTCTGCTGGTTCCTGCTGGTCTCTGATGCTAGTTTAATGGAACATGGTGTTTCTAATGGTTTCTACATGGGTCATCTTCACATGAATGGAAATCATTAGGCCCGTTCCCATTAAGGTCCACTTATGACTTTTCCTAATGGACTGAAGATAACTTGAGAAGGTTCTTCCCAGTTAGACAAGTCTGTTCTTTGTGTTCTTGGTGTTGAGAACCCGCTGCTCTCTGACTGACTGGTCTCTTTTTATGACTTCATCTTGTTGCTCCTTTTCAAAATTTTGTTAATATAAAGATAATTATAAAAAACACAAACAGGCTGGTGTGTCATTCGTCCCACAGTTCTGACTCTCCGTGATTTTCATGTCCTGCTTTGTTTGCTTTATTGTCTGTGTTTTCATTTCTGTGACAGTTTTACATGTACAGATGGATTTTAGAAGCGAAACGGGTTTTCCCCTCATTCTTTATTATACTGATGGATTTCCCACAGCTTCAGATCTGTTTTTATATCATTAATGGCAGTTTTGGGCCGGAGGAAATCATTTTTGCACAAATATTTGTCTTCAGGCCGACGCTCCGATGAGAAAGAAGCTCTATTTATAAGCAAATATTCTCTCTATGAAAACGGCGTGACATTTGATGAACAGAAACGTCGCCTTGTGCTATGAGATGCAGGAGAAAACTCAGACTTTATAACAAACACCGAATCACAGGTAATAAACAGTGCCTGAGAATTTCTAATCAGTTTCTATCAGAATCCACTGCATGTCTCACACAGATATAAAAACAAACAAACCTGTATTTAATTTGGATGTTTGTCTTAATGGAACTTGTCAGGTGACTGATGACATCATCAGTATGGCTGCTCATTAGCATGTGTCAGACAGTCTTAGCATTTAGTGTTGCTTTGAAGTGAACTGTTTCTTATTTTACTACAGATTTATTTTAGATCATACTGTAGCTGAAAAGTTGAGAATAAAAATAATTAAAATGAAAAAAACAATTCTGAAAGTCGACGTGGAAACGTCTAAAGACTGAACAACTCTTTCTGCATTTTATCTTTTATATTTTATTCCTTCCATGTTCGGTACGTGTGAAAAAGGGTTCTCTGAAATATAAAAGTGTAAAAGACAACACCTGACAAGGTTCAGAATTTGTGTGTTCCGTAAGATGACCTGTGTGATGGAAACAGCGTGCGGAGATGAAAGGCACGAAGACCTGCTAAAGCTGTTAAAGCTGTTCACACGTTAACTTTTACACACAGACCTGATGCTCCGCTCAAACTCAAGCAGTTCGTGTTGAACCTCGTGTCCATGTGAGCCTGCTTCCTGCATAAAGTTTATAAAGTCAGAGTTGGAGGTTCCTCAGTTCATTCAGCGCTGTGCAGCTAAATCCCGAAAAAGGAGAAATAAATAAATCAATCGTGATATTTTTGAGAAGACATGACGCAGCTGGAAATGATTGCTGTGTGCTCAGGGTGTGACCCTTACTGCAGTGTGTGTGTGTGTGTGTGTGTGTGTGTTTATTTTGAGACTGGGCCGGGCTGAACTTCACACACTTCAGGCAAAAATCCCAGAGTTTCATCATTTTCTCTGAATATGGAAGAAAAATAAACTTAAACCAAATCTCCTGTGAATGACTCACAATCAAAAGATATTTATTTTATTCTACTAAAATACAGATATTTATTTCTGTATTTTCTTTATGTTTAATATATACTCAATTTGATTATTGGTGTATGTTTTATTTTGATTAGATATATAGATATTTCACTTGAAATATGATAAATGTCATCTAGAGGACAGATGAATCTCACTGACAGTTATGTTTTTATTGTATGTAAAATTTATATATAAAATCATGATCAATAAAATAATTTATCAAACAAAGCTGTAATTTCCTTTTCCTTGTTTATATCAGGCCCAAAAACACTGTTCTGTGTGAAATACAGGTGTGATTTATAATCAGAAATCTGGTGTATTTTAATAATTGGCTCATTATTATAATTGTAAATGACAGGAATGTTGTGTCATGTTTGTAATCCAACTCAATTGTGTGTGTGTGTGTGTGTGTGTGTGTGTGTGTGTGTGTGTGTGTGTGTGTGTGAGATAGGTACGTCCTGCTGATGGGGCTACAGGATCGTAATGAGAAGCTGTTTTATCGTGTTTTGATGTCTGATATCGAGCGCTTCATGCCCATCGTGTACACGCCCACAGTGGGACTGGCATGTCAGCAGTACGGCCTGACCTTCAGGAGGCCCAGGTACGAGAGACACGCTGAGTAACAGCACAACACACAGGAAATACCTTACAGACCAACAGAGTGTTTTTAATCATCTCTATCCATCCTCATTACAGCCTTTTGTTTTTCACACACACACTCTCTTCTCTTCAGTTTGTTTTTAGAACCATTGTAATAGTTTTTTGGAAGAAAATTTAACGTTTAGCCGGATTTAAACTGCAGCTGCAAATCACAGGTTTATATTAATGCACTCATTTAATGCACTAATACATTATGGTTTCTATAGTAACAGATGTGAACAGCGCACGCTCCACTTATAATAAATGCATTACAAACATGTGTAATCTTTGATATAGTAAAGTTTTCTGTAAAGAGACTTTTATATGGAAGGAGTCTCCAATGTGAGCGCTGTGTAACAGTCTGAGGTAAAGCTGGAGCATCTTCAGCACAGAGGAGTTTACACTGCACTGCGCTCTCTCAGTAACACAAGCTGAGTGTGTGTGTTACAGAGAGTGTGTGTGTTACAGAGAGGGAGTGCGTTATAGAGTATTAGGACCTGCTCCTCATGGCACACGCGAGTGCGCCCGATGGACTCGGCCACTCACGTAGTGCTTTTGATCTCTCTTTCGCGCACACTTCCGTATTTGGTGTGAGCGACGGAGGACTACATCATGTGATCTGTAATTGGATGCATCTGCATCCAATCCACGAACAATCAGCCAGTGTTGGACTCCGTTGCGCTTCGGATTTGCGAAGCATAAGTTTAGCTGATGGACGCTATTGCTGAGCCTTATTCCCGTGATTGCTTTTCTGTGTTTTGGATTCTGCCCTCTGTTTCAGTTTTCTGCTTTTTGAATTATCTTTTATGTACTGTTTGCCAATTGACTGGCCCTGTGCATGTTTTTGGATTAATCTTATGCCTGCCGATTTTGTACCTTTGCCTCGTGTGTTTTAAATAAACACCATGAGTTTCACTAAGACGTCTCCTCACCTGCACATGTGTACCGCCAACCCCCCAGACCTGACAGAATGTGTCGCCAGACTAGGGAGAGAGACTAGCAGGAGAATGGGAAGATGGCCGAATACACACCATGCCCTCCTTCTTTCTTCAGAAGGTGGGATTCGGCATCCCGGGACCCTATGATGGAGTGGAATATCCTCCTAACGGATTTCTGCTCCAATGCTAGTTCTTTTTTGAGGACCTGCTGGGATCCTAAGCCTGCAGAGGACCTCTGGGTACTGTGTATGATCCACTGGCTATCTGGACCTGCCCGCATATTTGCTGAGAGTATGAAGCACCCGTGCCTACAGAACCCCAAGAACTTCGGGGATGCGCTCAGGGTGTTCTATGAGACCAAAAAGGAGGCTACTGCTCCAGAGCCCCCTCCAGTGGTGAAAAAAGAGGCCGAAAGGGGAGGCTACTGCTCCGGAACCTGTGCCACAGCCCAAGTCCAGGTCCAGTCATAAGTCCAAGTCAAAGTCCATGTCCATGCCGGAATCCGAGTCCAAGTCAGTGAAAGTACCAGAGTCCCAGCCCAAGTCCCAGCCCAAGTCCCAGCCCAAGTCCCAGCCCAAGTCCCAGCCCAAGTCCCAGCCCAAGTCCCAGCCCAAGTCCCAGCCCAAGTCTGCACCAGTGCCAGAGCCCCCTGCAGTGGCAACAAAACAGGCAATCGTTCCAGAGCCACCTCCAGTGGCGAGAAAAGAGGCCGACGGGGAGGCTACTGCTCCGGAACCTGTGCCAAAGCTCAAGTCCAGGTGGAGGTCCAAGCAAAAGTCCGCGCCAGAGTCCGCGCCAGTGCCAGAGTCCAAGTCCAAGTCTGTGCCAGTTCCTAGTCCCGCTCCTGTTCAAGCCAAGGTCGCTCACAAAGAGACTGCCCATTTCATGGCCACAGAGGCTGCTCGTGTCAAGGAGACTGTTTACGTACACGTCTCAGCACCTGTTCCAGTACATTTCACTGTTCCAGTACACGTCCTAGAATCTGTTCCAGTGAAAGCACAAGTTACAGAACTCCTTCAAGTGAGAGCACAAGTCAGAGAACATATTCCAGCACCCATCATTGTTCCAGTTCTCATCACAGAGCCTGTTCGAATACAATTCACAGTTCCGGTACAAATCTCAGAACCTGTCCCAGTGAGAGCACAAGTTACAGAGATCATTCTAGCGAGAGTGCAAGTCAGAGAGCCTGTTTCTGTACCAGTCACAGTCCCAGTACATGTCATGGAGCCTGATCCTCTCCCAGTCACAGAGCGTGCTACAACTACAGCGGACATCACTGAGCATGCTATAGCTACAGTGGACGTCACAGAGCATGTTCCAGTCCCAGCTACTGAGCCTGTTCTAGTAAATGTTACAAAGCCTGTTCCTCTCTGTCACAGAGCCTGCTACAGCAGACATCACAGAGCCTGCTACAGTAAAAACCCCAATCACAGCTCAAGCCACTGAGCCTGCTCCTGTTCCAGTCACAGTCTTGGAACCGGCTCCTGTTCCAGTTCCTGTTCCAGTGATGGTTACAGCTCAAGTCACAGAACCTGATCCTATTCCAGTAGAAGTGACACTCACAGAGCCCACTCCTGTCACACTCACAGAGCCGGAGTCAATTCCTGTCACGGCTGCAGTCACAGAGTCCGTTCCTGTCACAGCTCAAATCACAGATGCTGTTCAATCTACAGACGCCGCTCAAGTCATAGCCAGTTCCTGTCACAGATGCAGCTCAGGTCACAGAGCCTGCTCCTGTTCCAGTCACAGAGCCTGCTCCTGTTCCAGTCAAACCTGAGTTCCTGCCTGAGTTCCTGCCTGAGCAAAAATTCCGCATGGGGGTTCCCGGTGATACGCCTGAGCCTACAGGCCCAGGACCCCCGTGGGAAAGCCATGTTAGGCGCTCCAGGAGTAGCGCCTTTGGGGGGGTTCTGTCAGGACCTGCCCCTCATGGCACACGCGAGTGCGCCCGATGGACTTGGCCACTCACGTAGTGCTTTTGATCTCTCTGTCGCGCACAGCGTGGAAGTGTGCACTTACGCATTTTGGCGCGAGCAACGGAGGACAACAGCTCATCATCATGTGATCTGTAATTGGATGCAATTGTAATTGGGACATGAAGAGATCCGATTCACTTTATCCTGAGCTTTGTTAAGTAGCGAGAGAGCAATAATCTTCACCTACTTTACATTTCCTGTGAGATACGCTAATTCTGTAGGAGATTAGATGTAGATCTTTGTGGTCTCTTTATAACCTGTGATTGGTGTAGGAGCGTCCAGGCCACACGCCGCGCCGCAAGCTCACAAAGCGAGTGTAATCAAAGAGACAGAATGTATGTGCATGTGTGTGTTTGTGTTTGTGTGTGTGTACGTGTAAAACAGATGTGTTTTTTTTTACAACACAGCTGAAACGGTTTTCATGTCACGCTCTTCAAATGTCTTCATCTGAATTTCAGGCCAGAAAAGGGGCCCATAAGGGAAAGATATTCCAGAGAGGGTTTGGAGTTACATGGATCCTAATAATCACTAAAGTGGTATAAATATTCAGGGAAAATTCCCTGATGGATTTTGTGAACCTCAAAAAGAATCTGAGAGCAGATATGAGTCACGGGGAGAAAAGGCACCGAGATGTAAACTCACAGGATCTTTAATCCGGATCCTGCACAACTGTTCTGTCACACGGGAAATGAGTCGAAATGCAGACACATGGCAAAAATCCATTATCTAGGACAGATCCAGACAGACTCGCTCCAAACACTCACGGAAAACTCGACTGAGGAAATGAGGAGGACAAAAGCAACAAGGTGCTGCGGCTCAAATCACAGTCTTCTTTATTCTACGATTTGTAAGTATTGAAAAGTGTGGATCAAAATCATGTCCTGCACATTTACCCATCATGCACCACTGAAGAAAAGGGGCAGAGCGACAAACAGAAGTGTCTTGACTCCAGCAGTAACAGTCTCAGTTCAGGGAATGAGATCAGACTATTTGATTGGACACTCTGTTTTCTAAAGGATTAACCATCTCAGCAGCACGCTTAACAGCAACCCCTATAGAACATATTCATATAAATATTCATATAGTGGATAATGTGTTTATTTTACCCCTGCCCATTTTTACAATCACAAAAATGGGATGAGCAATTCATTGTTTCTGTCTTGTTGTTCAGCCAATAAAGTGACACCATGTGAGTGTTATAGTTAATACTCATTTAACATGTTAAATTTAAAGGTAATTAAATCTTTATCTGACTTAAACCTGTGACATAAAGCAGGTGCTCTGAGTAAATCAAACTTTATTAAAATACATTTCCTTTACATGAGCTTTTATATGGACACACATAGGAGTGAACGTATTTATATTTTTAGCTGTGCTTCAGTCAGCCTCAATTTATTCTCTCCTTTTTTTCTGTGTAATGAAGTGAAATCAGCAGACCGCAGGACGGAGGATTTGGACAGGCTTTAGAGGAATGCGCTTAAAAACTGGAGAATAAATTTCTGATGGCGGAGTGTTTTATAAGTGCTTTTAAAAGCACACCACTGGATTCTCCATTTTTCTGCTTCCCATGGGAAAGTCATTCAAGCAAAGATGCACAGAGACAGTGTTAATATGGATTTATATACAGGCTAATGGAGCTAACAAGTACTGGAAGTGAAGACACCAGTTTAGCACCATGCACTAAAGCTACACGTGTACTTGTAATGAAGAGGGTGTGGCCCATGTACCTGTCAGCCTCAGTAAAGGAGGCGTGGCCTGTGTACCTGTCAGTCTCAGTAAAGGAGGCGTGGCCTGTGTACCTGTCAGTCTCAGTAAGGGAGGCGTGGCCTGTGTACCTGTCAGTCTCAG
>JAQQZX010000018.1:285197-296168 GCA_030068355.1 Notoglanidium maculatum
GTGTGTGTGTGTGTGTGTGTGTGTGTGTGTGTGTGTGTGTGTGTGTGTGTGTGTGTGTGTGTGTGTGTGTGCACTTTCCAGCAGGATTAAGGTATCCAGGAGTGAAGCAGAAAGATGTTGCCCCAGTGGCAAGAGGTGGTACTGCAGCAGTGGAGGAGCTCAGGGACCAAACCTTATACTCCTACCAGCAAATCAGCTGTCTGGATAGTGTGATTAGGTGTGTGTGTGTGATTATCACTGGAAAAACACCTTTCTCTCCACTTTGCATTCCCAAATATACATGAAATAATTATACAAATGTTTGTTATTCATAACCACAAAATTAAATGTGTGTGTGTTGGTGATGCAGATATTTGGAAAGCTGTAATGTGTCTGTCACGCCGAAGAGGAAGTACCAATTCTCCTCCAACACTACTTCCTCCAACTCGGATGAGGAGAAGAAAGGATGTGACGGAGCAATGCCCAACCCTCAAGGTGACCCAGTATTCTCATTTAAATGTTTAAATATTTGAGGAGCAAACATTATTAAACTTTCTTTTAAATTCTCTTACTTTCTTATTTTTGCTTTTTTTTTAGTAAAATTGTAAAGCATCCTGGAGAAGGGGTCTATAATAACTTAATAAAATAACTTGTTTATAAAATAATAACATTATTTAACAATAAATTTCTGTCTGTTTCTTTGCTTGTTTGTTTAACTGTAATGGGACCCTGAATGTGTTTCTATAAATATTTCTGGAATTTTTTCCTCTGGAAGATCCTTTAAAGACCAATAAGAAGTCTCCATCTGATGTAGTGGGCGAGGCTTTGGCTCCTTTGGCCCTGCCCACTAAAGCAGAGAGTGTTGTATCCATCACATCTCAGTGTTCTTACAGCAGCACTATTGTACATGTGGGGGACAAGAAACCACAGCCAGAGTCAGGTATACACAAACACATGGGCACACACACACACACACACACACACACACAATGCTAATAAAGCAATCAAGTCAGATTACTGGCAGTTATCTAATATACGTTACTATTATAACTTCTAAAGTATTTTCGATTGCAGAGATCATTGAGGATGTTGCCGAAAGTCCCACCCCACCTGCGCCAGTAAACGTGATGACTCCGCCCACAGCTGAGCAGGGAGCCTATAGGAAACTGGGCCTGACCAAACAGGTGCTGGCGGCTCACACGCAGAAGGAGGAACAGGCGTTCCTGAGCCGCTGTGGAGACCTGTGTCTCACATCGCTGCAGAAAACCTGTACAGACAGCTCCGAGAGACACGGGGCACACGCTAATGATGGTGAGAACACATCAGCATGCAGCACATACACTGATGGATGGAGTGATAAAATATGTAGGCATAGGAAATTCATATTACATGCATTCATTCATATTACAAATGAGTCATATGACAGGATTTATAAAATAAAAGATTCAAGGTTCCTAGGAGTCTTATAGGAAAGGAATCATATACTGTAGTAATAGTTTCATCTAACCAATGAGACCTATAGAAATGACATCATACAGCAAAGGATTCTTATAGCGTAGGAGTCCTATAGCAGAGGATTCACATAAAAAGGAAGAGAATGAGTTATATAGCACAGACATACTAGATAGAATAAAGGGATTCATTAAACAAAGTCAGTTGGCCCTGTGGTGGACCGGCGACTTGGCCAGGGTGTACCCCGCATCTCGCCCGAAAAGTCTGCTGAGATTGGCTCCAGCTTCCCCCCGCGACCCAGACAGATAAAGCGGTATAGATAATGGATGGATGGATGGATAAACAATGTCAAAGGGATCATATTACAAGTGAGTCGTAAAAAATAGGTGTTTAATGTCCAAAGGAGTAACAATTAAAAAGGAGTCCTGTCGTAGGAAATTATTGCAAACTAGGGAGTCCTAGCAAAGGGTAATTCATATAGCAAAGAGTCATGTAAGCTTTATAGTCATCTGTTTACTGTCCTACAAACTTCATTTATCAGTTATAATGTTCTTTAACAGTTTATTTATTCTGTTGTTGCTATTGTTTCCTCTTGTCTCTCAGTGCCGTCTGCAACTCATCCAGCCAAAGCCGGCACCTCCGGGGCACAACCAACCACTAAAAGAAGCGGCCGAACGAAAAAGTCAAAGAAACCCCGGATAAGAAAACCTGAATCATCAGACAGCGCTGAGTCACAGCGCAGGCTCCGCCCACCCCTTCAGGGACTGAACCAGACGTCATGGTCACCATCAGAGGCGTCTCAGTCTGCATTCTCAGTGCCATACCCCACCATGGTTCCTGGCTACAATTTTTACCCCGCTACACTGCCCCCTGCTGGCAACCACAGTTCAGATGCCCAAACTGCTCAGGCTCCACCCACTGCTCCTCAATTCCCAGCCCCAATGGTGACGCCAGTGGTGGCCTTTGTTTTGCCCAGTTATATGTTCCCTCAGCTTGGCATGCCAACACGCCCACCTTTCTACCCGGAGCAGCAGCTGGGTGTCAATGTTCAGCAACCACAGCCGATCTACAACCCCCAGAATCCCTTGCAACCTCAACAAACACAACCAAACTACACTACCCAGCAGCCTTTGCAACCTCAACAAGCCTACGCTGTCCAGCAACCGTTTATGCCCCAACATGTCTATGTTACCCAGAATCTCTTTCAAGCCCAAGCTCCATCTCCCGCCCCACAGCCGTTCCAGGTGCAGTTCACACCACAGACACCGCTCCCATACCGGATGCCCTCTGACCCCAGGCTTCCCGTTCCCGATTCAGCTGAGGTTCCTTCCTCGTCTCCCCTGTCTCGCTCTCCGCCGCTGTTCGGCTCTCACTGCAGCTCTCCGTTACAGCTGGACCTGCTGCAGCTGGAGGATAAAACAGACTCGCACAGCATAGCGCCGCTGTCAGGATCTCGGGGGAACTGCAGCTCGACGCAGAACAAAAGCAACAGCGCTGCCGACATTCAGCAGGTCAGAAAGAAGTTAGGCTAATGTAGCTAATGAGGACTTGACTTCTGTCTCATCCAAATCCTGTAGTGCAAATCTCTGTTTTACATAAACACTGCTTATTTATGGAAAACCTTTTGTGTGTGAGAGAGTGTGTTATTTTGCGTTATTCTGCATCCTTGCAGTCATGTTGTGTTGAAGATGGAGCTCTGAGTGAAGCCCTCTCCTCGTCCAGTGAGCTAATGGAGCTGCTGTTGCAGGAGGACTCTGGATCGGCCACGTCCGCATCCACAGGCTCTGCCTCCAATGGCTGCAACACCTTCAACAGCGGCACAGGTGAGTGTGCAATAACTCTTAATTACCAATTTACATTATTCCTGTTGGAAGCAATGCATTACACACAATCCTGCTGTTCTCACCTCTACAGGGAGCAGTAAATATTTCGGGAGCGTGGACTCTTCTGAGCACAAGCACAAGGAGAAAAGGAAAGAAGATGGACAAAACTTCAAATATGTCCTCCAGGATCCTCTCTGGCTGCTCATGGCCAACACTGATGAGAAAATCATGATGACTTATCAGGTGCCGTCACGGTGAGTGACCCCTCTCTCTCTGCCAATGGCACTAGCAATAACGCAAAGCTAGCAAATCTGGTGCGCATGCGTGCGTGTGCATGCGTGCGTGCGTGTTTGTTAAGAAGCAGTTTCAAACAATAAGTATAGATATGTATAGAAATAACCTGACCTCTTCTTCACTGTGTGTGTGTGTGTGTGTGTTTGTGTGTGTAGGGACATGGAGAAGGTATTAAAGGAGGATCGAGAGCGTTTGCGGCAGCTGCAGAAGAATCAGCCACGTTTCACCTCAGATCAGAGGAGAGAGCTCATAGAGCAGCACCCGTGGATGAGACGAGGAGGTTTACCCAAATCCATCAACGTCAAGGTGTGTGTGCGCGCGCGCGTGTGTGTGTGTTATTGTATGAATACAGATAATATCTTTTGTAATCCTGCCTATGTCTTCGTTGCTTCGTTGCTTCAGTCCCAGTACAGGGGGTGTGGCCTCCGGAAAGGAGACATGATCACCCCTAGCGAAGAATAAATACAATTTTGTGTGCGTGTGCGTGTGTAGGAGTGTCTCTACTGTGAGAACGACGCCGGCGCTCTGTTAGAAGACGAACTGCCTGAAATGGACCTCGGCATTCTGGGAGGAGAGGTGGTGCCTGAAGAGGGCGTGTCTCATGTACAGGAAGAGGAGGAGCATCCAGTCTTAGACTGCGTTTCCTAGCAACTTCCAAAAACGTAAAAATGTAGCATGCTTTCAGAGAATGGGATCTTCCAGTTCAACACACACACACACACACACACACACACACACACACACACACACACACACACACACACACACACACACATATAAATATATTACAATACCCATAATTTTTAATTATGCCAAATGACCTCACCTTACCTTTAACTGTGTGTGTGCGCGCGCGTGTGCACGTGCGGGTGTGTGTGTGTGCGCGCACGTGCGCGTGTGCACGTGCATGTGCATGTATGTGTGTTAGACACTCCTGAGCTTGCAGATCTGATCATTAACACTAACACACTGTGATGCGAGGAGCAGTCAGCAGATTTATCAGAATTGCCGTGATGTAAAACTAGTAAATGTAGTAATTTATTAAATGTGGAGAGAATTTGAATGAGATCGTGCAAACTGTAGAAACTGTGTTTATTATTCACACCACAAAACTCCAACATTTACACACAGTGCCAGGAAATACTTTACCAATTTTAAAACAAAACTATTATATGATAAATGAAGTCTTTTGGTTGTCATAAAACTTTAATCATTTTATTTATGTTACTTTATAACGTAAACTCTGGTTTGTTGCTGTTTCTCGTCTAGCTTAATTCTTTATTTAACATTTCTGTTTTTGATTTTGGTCATGTTTACTGTGAAAGCCTCGGGTATTTTTGTTGCTAGTTTTATATTTCTGTGTTTATTGTCCGTTTCAGCTGGAGGCTGAGCTGGTAGATTTATTTAGAGACTCTGCTGCCTTTCGCTAAGTGCTGTTAAATATTTGTATTTGTTCTAAACCGCTGCTGTGTTGATGGAGCTAACGATTGCTTCTGTTACTTCCTGTGTGTTTTTGGTAGTTTTGTGGTGTAAAGGATGAATAATAAACGACAGGCCATGAGCTCTGCACTGTTTTCTTCTAGTCATGTGATTGTTTGTTTTATTTTGCTATTTTTGTCTGAAGTGTGTGAGAACAACAATCAAAACCTGTTACACTGTGAACATTTTTCTTCTTCGTTTCTTACTTGTCATTTTTTAAGAAAGTAATAAATTTAGATGTAGTTTTAGTTAGATTGCTACAAACTTTAACTGTGAAGTTCAGAAGACATGTGCCTGCATTCCTGCGTGTGCCTGCGCTCCTGCGTGTGCCTGCGTTCCTTAGTGAGAGTCACACACTGCACCAGTGGCCTACATACTCTTTAAGCACTGAGTGATAAACACACTCCAGTCTGAGTTGAATCCAGTTCCAGCTCTGAACACAGAGACCAGCAGAATCAGCCAATCAGCTTCCAGCTCTACAGGAAGTACGTACAGTGATTTTTTTCAGCCGTCTGTTTTAGTGCTGCTTCTAAACTTGTCTACTTCCTCTAATGCCTTGAGACCTAAAACCTGCTGTTGATTATTTTCCTACAACAGCACCTCCCCACATGTTTAATTCCTCTTACACCACAACAAGATGCCAACAATTACAATTTTTTATTTATTAATGAACGTGGCATACATTTCATCTGTTTACATTTTATCTTGTGGAATGTGCACATCCTCACTGACGTTATAGCAGCTATAAACAGTCGTTCCTCAGCAGCCTCTCTTTATTCTCTCTCCAAGTTAATAAGTCAGAAATCTCAGCGTGTGTTACTGAGAGAGCGCAGTGCAGTGTAAACTCTGTGCTGAAGATGCTCCAGCTTTACCTCTGACTGTTACTGACTGTGGAGCGCGCGCTGTACACGTCCCTGTTAATGAGCCGCTACTATAGAAACGATAACGTGTCCGAGCGAGCGCATGAATATAAGCTGTACTGCTGTCAGAGCCGCTGTTATAAAATTTTGCTAGCTAGTGTGTTGACAGATGTTTGTCAGAAGCCATGCTTGGACTCTGATTGGTCAGAAGATGCTGATTAATTCTCTATATGTTTATTTCTCCTCATTTACATGTATAAACCACTTTATCCAAACTGTCAGATTGCAGTGCATTCTGGGTAAACTGTCTCAGACCTTTGTACTTTGTTTACTATGAGAAACATGAGCGAATGGCGTGCAGTAAGAAACTACATGAAGTGTGGAAACTTACTGCACCACCCGTCCCATCATGCATCACTGCGCACAAAGGGCGGGGCTTAGGAGCTAACGGACAACACTGCCATGGCAACCGTGACCGCAGTCGAGTTTCGTCTGAGATCGTTTTGCTCAGATTTTAACTGTCGAACTGCAGCTGTACAGTGACAACAAAACAAAAGCATGCAGCCTGTTAGCAACAGTTAGCATGCTAATGACCACTAGCACGGTCTGTACTGTCTCAGTACAAAACGATTCGTGTTTGAAATCATGTTTACAGCAGTAAACGTTGAGTTTTAGTGAGACGCTGCTAATTATCTTCACTTGAGCTAACTGATCTGAAGGGGAAGTGGCCAAGCGTGCGCTAAAGACATTTCCAGAAAGGACCAAGGGCTGAAGTGTAAATGGACCAAATGGACATCTCTCTCTTTTAATGACTGTTTGATTTCTCTGTATTTGGTGGTGAAACTCTCACTGTTACACACTTTATTTCCACTCTGGAGTTCTGTTACTGTTTGTTTGTTTTTATAAAAGGAGTATTAAACTGGGAAAGTGAACATGAAAACCCTCTCTGTCTCTAGCATTACTGGGAGAATATAAATTAAACCTGAGACACAATCTCACTGGAGATCACTAGAGATCGGAAAAGTACTTTTTTTTTGTTGGAAAAATGCACTATTGATTTTTTTCTCATTATAATAGATATTTAATAACCTGCTGCCAAGTTTTGTTAAGTTAATAGTCCAGCTTTTGTTAAACAGTGAACTGTTTAGATGTTCGTTTGCTAGCCCACAAAGGGGGCGTGGCTTCGGCACATAAAATGTAAAAAGTGTTATTACCTCGAGTGACCACTAGGAGGCGGAGAAGTTTACTGCAGACCGGAAACTCAAACCCTGATTCAATCCAGAGCAGAAAAAGCATTCGGCGCGGTGTAGTGCACCCCACAGCAGGGCGGAGACAGCAGCTAGCAGGTGCACTGCACCAAAGGGCGTAATTTATACATCATTCATCCAGACATCAGGTTTCCGTGTAGTTTCGCACTGATAAATCGGATGGAAAATAGATACCACATTACTGTTTTCAAGTTTCTTTAAACTGTAGAATTAGTATTAAATAACTTATCAAGAAGTCTGTAATGTACTGAAGGTGAAAAGAAGACACGTGAGATCAGAATCATTTGGCCTAAATATCTAAAAAGTGTTCAGACAGTAAACTAGGTTTTATAAAAGGGGATGAAGATATTATATTGTGTTTTAAATGCAGAAAAAAGGCGCGCATGTAAATGAGATCCATCAGTACAAATGTTACTCGTAAGAAGCTGATCTGGCCTTAAAGTTGTGTTCATTCGTGTCCTTTTTATCACATTACTTATAAATATTGAAAACAGTGTTTTGTTGCCTTTATTTACACTTAAGCAAGAATATCAGTTTATCATAAAAATGTTGGCAGATTTTTGCGTATCGTCTCTAAATACCAGGGCCAGAGTTTTGTGATTTCAAGTAAAAAAAGACATCAGATTTAATGATCAACTGCAAAATGATCCTGTCACATGAGATAAAACTGCGTTTTCATTCACACACAAATCTCAGTTTCCAATACAGCTAAATATGGTGTATAAGTAAGCATGCGTGTGATTTATATACGCACTATACACACTAATAATACATAAATGATGTGTATAAGGACTGGCGACCTGCCCAGGGTGTACCCCGCCTCTCGCCCCGGGGATTGGCTCCAGCTTCCCCGCGACCCAGACGGATAAAGCGCGATAGATAATGGATGGATGGATGGATGGATGATGTGTATAAACAATTTATCCATATAAAAGGCTCCTTCTATATACAAAGCCAATATTCTAAACAAATTCAGCTCGGATTGTTCCAGAATATCTCACACTTTTCTTTATAATATAACTTTAGAATATTACTTTTTTTTCTTTAAAGTATTGCACTCTACCCTTGACATGCATTACTTTGGAGAACTTTATGGTGAGTTTGTTGTTAATGTGTGTAATCAGGGCTTTTAAAAGCTGCATTTCTTACCGGAGCAAACAGATCAGAAATAACCACGGTTTAATTTAAATAATCATTTTGACAGTAAGAACTCATCACTGCTGGACTGCTTCTGTTTAATGATAACTCAGTTATGACAGTGTAATGAAATGACTGGCAGTTTAACAATCTTATGCACTTACTGATTATCCTGAAAAACCAGAAGCACAAAATCTGTTACAGTGGCCTGGCAAGTTTAATTAATGTAAATTAAATTATTCATGTCATTTCTCCATACGTGCAGTTTTATTATAGTGAGTGGAGAATATTAATACTCTGGACATTTTGTTCCTCTGAGCTCCACTTAGACACCATCTTGTTTGTGCATTATGCTGGTTTTGCTCCCCTTATTTCCATAAAGCATAACTGGAGGTTAATTGTTTACCTTTCTGTTAATCTTTATCCACAGCATCATCCCTGTGTGAGTTCCTCAGTAACACGCTTCCTCCCGCTCAGTGATGCGTCATGAGTGACACTTGTTCTGCTTGTAAAGCCACGTTTGCGTTATGTTTATATCTTTGGAAACTACAGTAAAGTTCATAAAAAAATTAATACTTAAAACATTGAAATTGTCAATAGATACATTTTCTGTTATTATTGTGTTCACATGTGATACAATAAGCTATAAAATATTTCCTCTTTGTGCGTCACGCTGATGCAAATTCAGTGGGGTTTTTTGCCTATTTTTATCTGGAGCAACATTTACATTTGAAGGACACGATCTCTTTACTGTAGATGTTTTTTAACCCAAACGCAGATGTGTCAGTGATAACTAGTAACAATAATAAACTAATAATAACATTTGCATTTACTTTCTGATTCCAATATTTGCACATTACCGGGCTTTTTGTTTGATTAAAAATGTTTTAGCTAAAACTGCTGTATGGAGTAGCTATGTACCGGCTTCGGGATTTTTTTGTGTGTGACCCATTTACATGTCCATGTCACGTGATCACGTGGATGTTAAAGGGGTTTGATTAGATCAGTAAGACTGCAGTCAGCAGCGAGCACCTCATCAGGTAAGACTGCAGCACTTTACCTGGATCTGTTCACCTGATCACGTTCTCATATCACTGATTAGTTATTGGCAAATTCACACACTGCTTTTATCATTTACACTTCACACACACAGCGAGCTGCTCTCTGACAAAAAGCCCTTCTTCTGGGAGCAGCGCATTATTATTATTATTATTATTATTATTATTATCATCATCATCATCATCATCATCATTATTATTATTATTATTGTCATTATTATTGTTGTTGTTGTTGTTGTTATAGTGTTGCAGTTTTGTTCCTTGTTTAGCTGATGTAGGATTTTAAACCCACAGGGCATCACCATGGTAACCGTGTCAGTCCTGCTGCTCCTGCTCTCAGGTAATTATCACTCATTAACACTACTAACTACTCATTTGCGGATGATTTTTTAACTCACCCTGCATATGTAACGCAGTGATGTTGTAGATGTAGAAGTTGTGTTACTGCAGTGAGGTAGTGCCGGGGGTAAAGCAGAGCATTCTGGCTGTGAGATCGGAGCTAAAACTCTCCTGACAAAGTGCAGCTGATTTTGAACTTTTAAAGCATTATAAATAAAGCTTTAATCTTTAAAGCAATATTTAAAGACTCGGGTGTAGACACTCTGTGCAATGTTACTTTTTGTCTTTTCTGGGATCTTTGGTCTTGTCCACAAAAACCGGAAGTGGCTGCAAGCTTTCATTCCAGCCAAATGGGAGACACAACTGATGTGGATTGGAGACTAAAATGCACTGATGAGACAAGTGGAACCAGGTGTGGCTCCTGCTCGGCTGCAGTGAAAGCCGGCAGACGCACCGGCCCTTTGTGGATAAGACTGAGGACATTACTGGTTCTTAATGTCCGATCCCGAAAATTCAATTATATTCAAGTAGGCTACAACGACACGCACAATCACAGCCTGATGGCGCCCCACCGGCAGGGAGGAAAAGTGCAGTTTGATTCCTTTCTTTCTGAGAGCGGAGCTGAGGAGGTGCAGCACAAACACGCTCAGGATGCGTCCGAAATTAAAGCTCAGTTTCCTAAAACAAGCCCAGTAATGAAGAGAGAAATGTGTAAATAAATGGAGTTGTTGTGAATAAAGCCTCTGGGGTCAGAAGAAGTGAACGGTGTGGAGGACATTAATGCGGCTGATATTCCGCTCCCAGTGGCTTTACTGTAATGATGAAACTGCTGGGTAGAGAATCAGTGAGTTTCTATAAAAGTGTGTCATTAAACTGTATGATGGATGGGAGGAAATTGGTGTACGACTCGGCGACGTGTTTACATGACCTGAATTAACAGATCTGATAAAAGCAGTGTAAAGCAGTATTATACACACAATTATTTAAATGAAAAGTTCTTTCACAAAGCTCAAACTTTTCTCATTTAATACAATAATAATAACACTGCACAACAAAGTTTTTGCTTCTTGAACACTGTTGGGTTTCTTATAGATGTTTGGGTGCTGATTACGAATATCACATATAAATGTACCCGTCACGTACCGTTTCAGAGAAATCTTCAGTTTTATTATGATTTTTTTTATATTTGTATCCAAACATTTTCACTCCCGTAAGTGACTCATCAACACTGTACAACTGGAATATCTGTGGAGATCTTAAAGTCGTTGCTCTGTTACTAGGA
>JAQQZX010000018.1:301126-324966 GCA_030068355.1 Notoglanidium maculatum
TATAGCCGAGCTGCAGTCCTAGTAACAGAGCAACGACTTTAAGATCTCCACAGATATTCCAGTTGTACAGTGTTGATGAGTCACTTACGGGAGCAAAATATTTGGATACAAATATAAGAAAAAATCATGAAAAAACTGAAGATTTCTCTGAAACGGTACGTGACGGGTAAATGTTGATGTGATATTCGTAATCAGCACCCAAACATCTGCAAGAAACACCAACAGTGTTCAAGAAGCAAAAACTTTGTTGTGCAGTGTTACTTTTCAGACTTTGCCTGAATGTTCAGGTCACTACTTCCTCCCTGTGCAAAGCAGCATGATCTTAGTGTTCTTTATGTACCAGTCTGCATCAAGAGGCTCAATGTGGTGATGTGTTTGCTGATTATGATGGCACCAAGTTTCAATTTAAACTACAAAAGTGAATATTTTATTGTTTCTTTCTTTATTAATAAGAGGTTAATGTAGTTATTACAAACAGCATAGAGGTCACAGGCGCTACAGTATTAGTCAGCCAGCAAACCGAGAGCTAGCTCCGGATATCATTTAATCCAATAAATTACAGTGTTAATCAAATAAATAAACACAGGAGCATTAACTGCCTTCTACAATGCAGGCTACAGGAAGTTTACTCCAGACAGGAAGTAACGAGGTTCAGGAAAGAGGCGCTAATCTGGACCGCACGCTCACCAACAGGTATATCTATAAGAAACATAGCAGAGGAGGGTCTACCAAACACATGCACACGCGCGCGCGCGCACACAGTGTTCTACCAAGGCCTCCACATTTCCAGAGCTGTCAGATGTGGGCTCTAAGTGGGAGGTGGCCTAGTCAGTAGGGCGGGGTCATTAGTTTGAGTAGGCGGAGTCACGCTGTGTAGTGATGAGTCGTCCACCTCACTGACTCGGAGCATTCCCGGCTCTGTGTTAGTGACTGAGCGTTTGGGTGGAGCGGATTTGGGCAGCGAGCAGAGCAGGTGGTTGAGGAGACGAGCGCCGAGTGTTTTGTCCATCCAGTCGCTGGACATCAGCAGGTTGTGGACTTCATGGATGGTGCTGTACCACTGCTGCGCCTCCGGATCCATAATCGGCTCTGGCGAAGGGAGAAATGGTACAAAATCAGATTCAGCTCATAAAAATCACGTTTCAAATCTTCCTTAATAAAACTCAGAAGGAAGCTGAAAATCTGAGTGAAGCTTAAACACGTCACAGGCCAGAGTTGAGCCAATCAGGTCCTCATATGCAAATTAAGGCCATGTAAGTGTTGTTACATCATCAAATATAAGAGCCAATCAGGTCCTGATATGCAAATGCAGGCCATGCAACACCAGATTACCTGAAAAATAGAGAGGTGACCAATATGCAAAATTGGAAACCACCTAGATGAGTGTAAAGTGTGGGTCTGTTTCTGTGGAACTACAATGTAAACATTTTGTTTGACTTTAGGAGCAGAAATGTGACCCAGCACTCAGTGTGTACAGCATTAGCGTACCTGTTTGTCTCTCACATGTAACTTTATTACTCAGGATGTTCTGTAGTTGTTTAACTGTCATCTCTAGAATATCAGCCTTCTCCAGCTTCGACTGCTGCTTAAAGGAGAGAACAGTGTGGGCTAAAATCAGGGAGGAGCTGATATTACATCACAGTTTAACAAAGCATTATAATAATATTGCATTGTTTTATATCATGCTGTCCAAACTGAGGTTCTGTAGTGGTAATCTTCAGGAGATACCGGTAGAAGGAAGTCTCACAAGCTATTCACCAGGTACGATTACTCAACAAGTTACGAACCGCCTACTTTCAGACTGACACGTTAGACGACCAATCACAGATCTTTTTCTGTGTTCAAGAAAAAAAGCAAAACCAAATTCCGACTTTTTCAGTCCACTGAATATATCCTGCCATGAAAATCTGTTTCTGTGCTTTCCCTCTGGAAACCGGTGCGTACACACACAAGCATAGCTAGCCAATCAGATTTCAGCCTTCAAGATTCTGAAGCTTGTGGCCATAAATGTGTATAAAAGTTATCAGGTACTCTGTGGCCTGTGGGCAGAGCTTGTGGGCGGAGCCTGTGAGGCGGAGCCTGGTTATGAAGTAACGTTGTGGTGTTGACTCTTGCATGATTTATGTATGTTGATTGTAATTAATGATGGTTACCATGGAAACAAACTCCTTAATCTGGTTGGTTTGAAGTGACGAAAACTTCACAAAGAACATTTATTTTAACATTAGCTTGAAAATACACAACTTTGCTCATTAATCATAGAGCATATTATTCAAATAAAATGAATAAAAACTAATCGCATCATGTTTCTCGAAATTCTTTATAAAATATCTGCTCTTTCTCTATTCTTTCTGAATTGTAGCTCTTTAGATGGTTGTAAACTCAGACATACAGTATAAACATCCTGGGATGAAACATAACATATAATTTGTTATTATATTGTCCAGAATTGTCTGAGTTTAACATTTCAACCAGTAATCTGTGTGTGTGTGTGTGTGTGTGTGGTTAAGGCATGAATTCAGATTTAGAGCTGGTGTCGTTCAGTTTAAAGATGATAAATCTGACTCACGTCGAGACCGAAGACTCCCACCACTGTCTCTCTGAGCTGCTCCAGGCAGTGATTAATCCTCTCTCTCCTCTTCCTCTCGATCAGAGGCTTCCTCAGCTGGAGAGATATGAGAGACAGAGAGGGAGGTGAGAGAGAGAGAGATGAGAGATGGTGAGAGGGAGAGAGAGAGAGAGATGAGAGATGGTGAGAGGGAGAGATAGAGAGAGAGAGAGAGAGAGAGATGAGAGATGGTGAGAGGGAGAGAGAGAGAGATGAGAGATGGAGAGAGAGATGAGAGATGAGAGATGGTGAGAGGGAGAGATAGAGATAGAGAGAGAGAGAGAGAGAGAGAGATGAGAGATGGTGAGAGAGAGAGAGATGAGAGATGGTGAGAGGGAGAGAGAGAGAGAGAGAGAGAGAGAGAGAGATGAGAGATGAGAGATGGTGAGAGGGAGAGAGAGAGGGAGGGAGAGAGAGATGAGAGATGGAGAGAGAGATGAGAGATGGAGAGATGGAGAGAGAGAGGGAGGGAGAGAGAGATGAGAGATGAGAGATGGAGAGATGGAGAGAGAGAGGGAGGGAGAGAGAGATGAGAGATGAGAGATGGTGAGAGGGAGAGAGAGAGAAAGGGAGGGAGGAGAAACTTAGAGAAGTGATCACTCTGTAATTCAGCACATAAACAACAGGAGAGAGAAGCTGAAGTGTTTCAGTCGTTTGTACCTTCCTCTCGTTCCTGCTGCTGTTCTGTCTGTCTGCGCTCGGGGTCGCACTCGCCGCCGTCATGACTCTCAGACTTTACTCAGTTCTGAGTGAGACTTGTGGATGTGTGTTGATATGAAGTGTGTGTGTTGATATGAAGTGTGTGTTGACGTGGAGTGTCAACAAGATCATCTCTCTCTCTCTCTCTCTCTTTCTCACACACACACACTTAAAAGCATGTGACAGATGTCTGCCCCGTGAGCGTTCCCCCGTCACCCTTGAGAGAAACTCCACATTCACTCATCTGCTTTGTGACGACTTTCCCTGGAATGAATGAGAGTGTGCATGATCCGACACGCACACACACACACACACACACACACACACACACACACACACACACACACACACAGCTTTCTCAGCACCTTGTCTGCTACATGATCCTTCTGAACCAAAACCAGTCACTAACCCTCACACTATAAAGCCTCATGTGGAGATTATGTAAAATATAAGTGAGTGTTAATGATCTCAGGCCTGTAGTCGTTATTGTGTGCTGCTTTCCTCTGAGTGAATCAGTAATGAGCTTTTCCATATTATTAGATTCTAAAATCATAAAAATCGCTGTATTCATTAAATAGTAAAATAGTATAATTCTGAAATGTGAACACAAATCCTGGACACTCTCCTGCAGTTCCTCTGGAAGAAATGGGCGTGGCTTATGGGGCTGTCACAAAGTGAAAACCAAAAATGGTAAATTGTTGTGAATTCCTCTGAGTGTCTGTGGCTGGGACTCTGAGCGTGTCCTGATGTCTGGGTGGGCGGGACTACCTTCCTCTCTCCTGTCAATCAGAATGACTCTAGCCAATCACAAGGTCTGTTTGCTCATGAACAAGGCTGCTTTGAGGTCAGAGAAGCAGCAGGCAGGAAGTGTTTGTTGGCCTTTGACCTTTCAGACAGGTAGCCATAGTGAGACAGTGCAAAATTAGCAAACTAGCAAGTGGGGAACTGATTCCTACATGGTTACCAGACTTCATGTTCAGAACACTATGAAGAACATCATTTTGAAATCAGGTAGGAATCAGATGATACATTGGTATAACAATATACTGAGACAGTCTGAACACTGACTCACTCTTAGTACTAAGTGCAGCAGAAGGATAAACGTAGCATGTAGCATGCAGTGCATCATTCTGATTTGGGACACAGCCGTTATAATCAGTTGGAGAACCATGGCTTTAGCTGCTCTCTGGTCAACTTTTCTCCTTCATTCTTCCACAATGAAACAGTGAGCAGATGCGAGTGGGGCAGATGTCCAGTCAGGATCGAGCCGGCTAGGAACTAAACCCGAGCTCAGCTGCCTGTGTTTGATTTGAGCTGCGCGAGTGCCAGGCGCACGAGTAGAACGTGGGAAACTCGCGCAGACAAAAGGACGCATTGATCTGAGGCTAATGAGCGTGAAAGAGGGAGTGACCCCGTGCCTGGAGGGGGAACAAGGAGGTGGGAGGCGGGTGTACAATGGAGAGAATGTGTGTGTGTGTTAGTCAGGGTAGGGGGTGTGTAAATGGCAGGTGCTGCTTTGGAAATGTCTCATTTATGGCAGATGTTCAGTAAAACCAGACGGACTCCAGGAACACTTTCATATTCAGAGATCAATACTATGCAACAAAAGGTGAATAATCCTGTCCATATCAGAGCGCATAGTGCTTAAAATCTAAACAACGCTGCTCGTACCTACTGCACACACACAGACACGCGCAGAATTGTGTCCGTGTCCATGCTGTACCAAGGATAAACCATCACCCACACCTTATCTGCTCTTGTGCAGCGGAACTGACAGACCTGTGTATTAGGAGGACTTGATAAACTGGCAGCATTTATTGTAAACTCCTTCTGAACCCTACCTAAATCAATCTCACTCGTGTGACCAGCAGTTAGCTGAGCAGCTCGCTGAGTTAGATAATGCTAGTCAAATAAGATATGGGGATATGTGGGTGAATTGTGCAGAGATGATGCTCCGCAAATTTTTAGAACATCTAAACACACACGCGCACACACACACTTTCTCTCCATTGTACACCTGCCTCCCACTTTCCTGCTCCCCTCTACAGTATGCTAGCACCACCATGCTTCACAGTGGTCCATTCAGATAATTGTGTCACTTCTGATGGAAACTGAACCAGAGCTAATTTAGGGAGTGAATACTTATGCACTCATAAATTTGAAGATTTGTTTTGTAAATAAATCCTATGCAATGTGCTTTTGCACATGTTGCTAAGGTTCACACACACTTGTGTGGTTCTCACACACACTCTGCTCAAGTTAGGTCAAAGCATCATCAGGATCGCTTGAGGCCAAACCAAACGGTGAATAAGTTTAGTCTCTCTTGGGGGAAATGGAGGTCCAAGTAAACATTCCCGTTCCCTGGGGGATGTAGAGTGGACACGCCCAGCGCATGAGGCAGCACTCGCTTTGTGTCCTGTTACACACCACCATCTGGCCCTCGACGCCTCTGATTCAGAGAGCATGTGGGAATAACGACTTCACCGCCTTTTTCCTAACGGCCCTCCGCTTCCGGCCTGCGCGTGGAGCTCTGATCAGTTCTGTTAATAATCAGTGTGATGAGAACGACGTCCCATAATGCACCTCTCCATACAGGGGCAGGAACATACTCATTAACCACACATTAACTAGAGTTTGATCACGCAGATAAATGTTCATATATAATAAAAAAATTCAACCACAATGAAATGTTCATTTAAATAAAGTTATAAAACTGAGCAATTATAGACAATCCTAATTTAAATTAAACATTTATAATTTAATATATTACATTTTACTTATGTAGCTCAAATTTGTTTTTATTTATATTAAGCAGTTTTATGGCAAATAAAGTAAATTTTAATTATATTTAAATTATAATTTCAAATAATTTCATTATAATATAATTTCAATCATATTTAAAATAAATTAAATATTATGATAATTTACTTTGATCTTAATACATAAAATTTATTAATCAATTCATTATTATTATTATTATTATTATTATTATTATTATTATTACTACAACTACTATGTGTCCAGAAGGTGGCAGTAACACACAGATGGAGGTGAGGAGGAGTGTGATGAATAAAGGTGTACGTAAGATGAATAAAGAAAAGTGTGTGTGTGTGTGTGTGTGTGTGTGCTGAAGCATCAGAGCAGGGTTTTATTGCATCATGTTTAGCTGAAGAACAGATGAGGAGCCACATAACCATCTCAGAGCTTCAGTGGGAGATATTACATTTCCATTTTTGATAATCACCTCAAACTTTATATCACATTTACATGAAAATAACAGACATTTAGCTCAATAAAATAACAGAAAAGGACAGTCATTTTTTCAGGTAAATGCATAGAAGAGCTACAGAAAAGGTTGAGGGTCTGAAACAGACACATCATTAGCCAGAGTGAAGCTCCACTGATTCACACACATGCTTTTACCCTTCAGGTTCACACACTTTTACATCCTGCATTAGACTCACTCACCTCATCGACCTGTTCTCCACTCTGAGCTTTCCTTTTCTTCAGTTTCATTAGCAACACTTTCGTTCTGTCTGTCAGTGTGACCCAGACACGGCTGCACCGCACGCGCCTACATTCTTACCAAAGGAACATTGTGGCCAGAAACTAAATGGGCCTCGTTTATAGAGCTGGATATGAACAGATTCATTCTTAAACAGTTAGTTCGGACGTTTACACGAGAAATTCAGTATTCGGGAAAGTTCTAGTTCATTCTGATAAGAAGATAAAAAGACTAACTCATGTAAACTTTGACTTGATTGAATTGAGATGATATAATCTGCATGAATTACTGCACTGTTAAGTCTGGAATATACCGTGGAGTTAAACTGTTTATGTTAATTACATTTACAGCGTTTAGTAGACGCCCTTATCCAGTGCTGCTTAGAGAAGAGCTGTGGAGTCTCCATCAGAAACACGGCCTCATGCAGGTCCACTCACTCAGGCACTGAGAGCTCCATCCAGAACATTTAGTGGAAACCAGTCACTTTATTTAACTGGCATTAATTATAGAAGACACAATCTCATACATTAAGAGAAATACAACTAATCGTTTAATTATGACTAAATAAATGGCGGTGTATAAACAGAGGACGGGGCGGTCTGTCTGCGCCGAGCCGTAAGCCTCAGCTGATGGAGGATTAGCACTCACTTATTATTATTATATATTACTTTATAGTTTTATTGGCATAGAAGTGAGTCAAAAGAATGACTTTTACCTTTACCCTGATCACTCATTTCATGCTCCCAGTTGCCTGTGTGTGCGGCCTTGTACGGAGTTTTGTGGGCATCACTACATGCAAATGAGCTGTGTCAGGAACGTGCTTTATACTCTCTCCCTGTCTGTCTCTCTGCCTGTCTGTGTCTCTCTCCCTGTCTGTCTCTCTGCCTGTCTGTTTCTCTCTCCATCTGTCTGTATCCTTGTCTGTCTGTCTCTCTCTCTCTTCCCGTCTGTCTCTCTCTGTTTCTCTCTCCGTCTGTCTGTCTGCTTGTCTGTCTGTCTCTCTCTCTCTCCCCGTCTGTCTCTCTCTGTTTCTCTCTCCGTCTGTCTGTCTGCTTGTCTGTCTCCCTCTGTGTCTCTCTCTCTCTCTCCCCGTCTGTCTCTCTCCATGTCTGTCGCTCTCTGTGTGTCTCTCTCCTCCAGTGTTGAGACTGCGTTCTATCTGTAGATGTGTGTTAGATCAGAATCTCCACCAGGTCCGAGTCAGCCGGTCTGATCTTCTGCCCCGCTGTACGGAGAACTCGACTCTCTGGAGACTTCACCTGAATGGTTGGGCAATCTATGTGCACACACACACACACACACACACACACACACACACACACACACACACACACACACACACACACACACACACACAGTGAACCCCTCATCACTAATGATTTGAAAAAAGCACACTCACAGATCCTCTCACTTTCATGTCCGTTTTTGTTTTAACTCTCTGTCTGAACTCATTTATCTCCCCACTCTTATCCTTTCCTTCTTTAATGTTCTTTTTTGTTCTCTCCCTCTCTTTCTCTTTCAGTGGCATTCCCATGTTTTTTCATTCCCAGTCTGTCACATCTTCTTCCTTCGTCTAATACCATCATTCTTTGTAATGCACTTTCTTTTATTTCTGCTAGTCACTCTTTCGGTCTCTCCATCTAGCCACCTTTCACTTACTCACATTCTCTCTCGTTCTCTGCCTCATTTTTACTATTCTGTATATCACTTAGATTGTTCTCCTTTGAAACGCTCTCTCTCTCTGTCCTTACCCATCCTTGCTGTTCTCCCTCGGCCTGTAGGGGGCGTAGCTCTGACATTTTCTGGACTCCTCCCTGTTTGTGTGCTGCCATCTCTGCTGGCTGATTTAGAATGGAGTGATAGAAGAGGAGTGGAAGGAAGAGAGGAGGAGACAGTGGGGGGCAGTGGAGGAAGGGCCTGAGAGAGTGTAGAGGGGAGGGGAAGAGTGGCTGAGGAGGAAAAGAGGAGTGAGGAAGAAGAGGAGGAAGACATTAGTGACGGGAGAGGGAGGCTGGAGACGGACAGATGAGTAAAGGAGGGAGGGAGGGAGGAGGAGAGAGATGGAACGAGGGATGATAGCGAGGCTGAGAATGCGGGCAGTGATGGAGGAAGGTGGTCAACGTTCTCTTTTCCCAGCAGCACACCTGAAAAAACAGGAACACACTGGTGACATCATCACTTAACATTACTGCTGGTGTATACCGGTATAATGAACTGAACAAACCACTGTGTGTGGTGCTGTTATAGTAAAATAATCAACGATAAGGTGGTGTAATGAAAATGAGAGTGTTTTATTTGCCATATACTACACAGCAATATACCAAAGATTACATTTAAAAAATAAATTGACACATACTTTTTATCCATTTGTAGTTGTTGTGGAACAAGTTAGTTCCTGTTCTCACTTATGTTATAGCAGATGTAAGCAGTTTTTCCCTCACCAACATCTTATACTCTCTCATCAAGTTAAAAAAACAAAACACGTAGATTGTCATATTACCAAAAACGCAATGAAGCGTGAACTCCCCCTGTGCTATAGACTGAAATATTGTGTACGGTGATTTATATATTGCACAGTATTGTTAACATGGACACTTTTCACGCTCACCCTGTCCACAGCTGGATGTCAAGGTCTATACTTTGGACATGTTTAAAGGCAGCAGTGAACGAGTCCTCATAAATCCCATAATGCTGTTCACCAAACAAGAGGGTAAAAATATTTTAATTAAGCACAGAAGGTGACTCATTTGAATGGAAAAATGTCACTGGTATATTCCGGCTGAATTCAGAACCGAAAGAGCAAGTTGCTCTCTTGTCAGTTTGGATTACTAAAATTCCAGGACACAAGGAAGCGCGGATCAGAGGTGTCAGGAGAAAAGACTCTGAGCCTTCCCCAGTGTGGGGAAAAGCCGTGCTGACAGCAAGGGCAGAAAAGTAATGCCCCGACTTTATTACACGTCACAGTTAAATTTCAAAAAGTACAGAGTCCTGAGTGTGTTTAGACATTTTGGTCAATCTGTGTTCTGTGTAGCAGTCCCATTCAGAAGAAAACTGATTCTTTTGGATTAGTTTGTTTTCACACTGCACATAATTAAACTGACAACTCTTTCACTTGGTCAGACGTAAACACTGGAAAAATCTGCTGTAAGTGTAAAGTATTAATTACTATAATTTTTTACAGGATTGTAAATAATTAGGCAATTAGAGCAGTGAATTGGTTTACTGCAAAATACTAGAAAACATGTATAGTGAGATATGTAATGTTTAAGGCAAGGGTGAGAACGGCGCTAAATAAATGACTGGATAAATTATATAAATATCTACGGTAGTTTAAATGATTTTGTGTGTCACATCCAGCTTTCATTTTCTCTCCTTGTTTTAGCGCTCAGAGTCGATTCATTTCTCACTGCACTAGACTTCATGTGGAAGCGGACGGAGACCACCTCGCTCAGACGATCTCGGACCCGAGTGTAAACACTGTGTTCTCACCTGTGTAAAGAACCAAACCGAGCAGAAGAACACACCAGGAACAGCACACTACTTTGTATGTAATGCTGGGTGAAGGATGTGGCTAAAGTACTAGAAAATATTTCCAGTTAATTAGTAGGAGTAAATCAGAGATTAGAATGTGTGTGTGTGTGTGTGTGTGTGTGTGTGTGTCTGTGTGTGTTTGTGTGTGAGTGCATACTTTCAGTCTGTGAGGTCTGGCGGGAGTGCATGCCCATCGCTACGGCAATGGAGGGGACGGAACGAGCAGGGCGCAGAGGGGCGGAGTCACGGCGTGAACGGTGCTGTAACACTTTAATCATCGCGATTTTCTCCAACAGCTGAGCATGAAGGTCCTTCATCCTGAACACACACACGCACACACACACACACACACGCACACAAGCTCTAACGTCCCACTTCTAAGGTCAGTTGAATGCAGCATCAGTCACAGAACTTGAGCGCTAAGCTAGCTAGATACCAAACTTTGCTAATGTTAGTGATGAACAGATGGATGGTTGCTATAGCAACAATACATTTTAAGAGGTTAGGGCTGCTGTTAAATATATCACTAAAATAATGACAACAGAAATTGAGCTCTGGACTCTGAACTCTGGTAATAAATGCAGAGGTAGTAAACACTCCAGTGCTTTGCACAAAAGGTCCTTTATGCAGCTGAAGGAGGTTAAAATATCTGCATAATATTCTGAACCTTCGCTGATATTCACTCTATCCTCATTTAAACCCCCTACTTTACCTCTCCTTGTCTCTGCAGTACAGATATCTCAGTGTCTAGAGACCAAGGTCACATAAACACTCTCTCCTCGAAAGAAAATAACTTTTCCAACTGGCTCCAAGGGCCTCAGAGATAAGTGAAGCCTGTTTGGATCTACTGTTTCCATAGCAACTGAGCATCAAGGCTGAGGATGGCCTAACAGCGAAATATCCATTCAATCCAAAAATATCTACACAGAATCTAAAAGACTGTTAGTAAGTCCATGAGGACTATTTAATGAAACTTTTTGATGCGTTTTGTGTGTGTGTGTGTGTGTGTGTGTGTGTGTACCTGGTCTCTATGTCCTGACAGCGGCGGTTATATGTTTTATCGTCTCCTTCATGAGGCCACAGACAAGCGTCACTGTAGCTGCCACTGCGAGAATGCTGCATAATGGTTGTGTCCCTGAACGACACACACACCCACACACACACACACACACACACACACACACACACACACACACACACACACACCATGGCTTGACAATTTTCCCAATCTACATTGTTGCCTCACGTGTGTGTGTGTGTGTGTGTGTGTGTGTGGGTGTGTGTGTGTGTGTGTGTGCACCTCTGTGCGGCCGCTGTAGCTGCTGCCTCCATGGCGAACTGCCTCATTGCGCTCTCCTCTAAGTACTTCTGTTCCCAGCGCATCCTGTCTGCCTCCAGTCCCAGAATCCTCTCCTCTCTCTCTCTCAGCAGGTCCAGTAGGGCTGGGGCACTGGACTCACACACACCTACGCCAGCACGCTACACACACACACATTTGTCATTTGTTATGATTATACTGTTAGCTACACCAATTTAACAAAATTATCTGATGATTTAAACAAAATCATATTTTTCAATAATTTGATTAAAGTGTTTATCGATGCTCTTCAGTGACGCAATAATGGGAAAGCTTTATAAAGATCAGTTCACACTGAACATCGATTCCATCTTAAAAGGTGTTTTGTTCCATGACAGCCGTGTCAGAGGTGCATCGAACTCTATTTACACTTAATCTGTTTTTTCTACTTTTTTCTCTCATGTTAAACCTGTATACTTTATTTAACATCATCATTGACAAATACACCATGATTGTGTGATCTGTAACTGCACAATAAAAAGTTTGTATGGTACTCAGGTTACACAAATCTGAGTGCTGGAGCATCTGTCTTCTGTAGGTTAAGTACTATTGGTCTGGTTTTCTCTCTCTCTAGCATACAGCCTGTCTATCCATCGACAGACATGTTATGTCCCGCCCCTGAAGACTGATTGGTTGACATCATAGGGACGGCTATAAAGGCTAGGCCTGATGGTGGTTTGGCTCTCCTTTTTCCCCTGGGAAGCTGGTATTTAGGTGGTTTTGGTTTGATGCCTTCATCAAAAATGGGTTTTTCTTTGTTTTCTTTTGTGTGTGTGTTTGATTGATTGTTTTTTAGAATTTCCCTCCATCCAACGTTTGCATCACACTGACCACTGACTATTTAATTGGCTCTTGGTATCCTGATTGTAATTTAGTTTTGAACTGCCACGTGCTTCTGCTTCGTTGTTGCAGCTCGCCCAATTTATTTTGAACCAGAAGTGATACATGGCCCAACTGTCTGATGTTTAATTGGTCTGCGTGTCTTTGGAGACTTGCAGTGACTAGGTTTGGTTGTAATTTGTAGGTTTGGCTGTAGAGGACTAGGCCTCCCACATTCTGACACTGTAGTGGACTTGTGCTGCTGTGGGGAAAGCTGTGGTTGTGTAGTAAGTGTTTCTCATGTACTCTAGTAACATTTATTTCCCCTGGTTAGGCTGTGTTAATTCCTTATAAGAAGGTTTGGAGCAGCATTTTCTTTTTTATTTGTTTGTTTAAAAGGCTGTTTGGTTTTTTGTGTGTGTTCTCAGGAGCACTTCCACTGCATTAGTTAGGACAATAGGCTTTCCCAAACGCAATCAGGTTCTGAGTGCGTAAGTACCCACCTCCAGTACACACCTGAAGCCTAGGGTTCACATGAAGTTAGTGTGTTTTGATTTGTTAGGTTTAGAGGCAGTGGCTTTGATCCATGGTTGATTAGTGCTACCAAGTCTTATTATTAACTTGATGTGATTGAGCAGAAAGTTGTATTGGCTCAGAGTTTGTGGTTTCTCCGTTTAGAAGAAAAACCAATGCTGAATTTTTCCCACAGCCTTTGTGTTGCACTTTATCTCATTTTCTAAGGCTGATTTAATTGAGTTGGCACGATATCTGGGATGGCAAAAAGAGACCTTGCACCTAAAAAGAGTAAGTTGAGGGGGAATCAGTTGAATACCTAGCAAATGTTCTAATTTTATCCTAATGCACTTTTGCCTCAAATCAAATTTTAGATGCAGCTCGGGTTCCAGTTTGTAATGCTAGCTCACCATTTACATCGGGGGAATAATCTTTTAAACAGTACATTAATAGAAAATAGAAAATATATATATGCTATAAACTGAACAATTGAAACTGGAGTTAATGAGAGGAAAATGCTACTGAATAGTTACGGTACGGAGGCTGACTGATTTGGATGCGGTTGGAAATGTATGTTTACTGCCAAAGCTTAATGAAGGAGACCCTGAAAGTTGTTTTTATTTCAGCAGTTAATCCACATATTATTAAAAGAAAATTTAATGTTGAATTTAGGAATATTGGATACTTACGATTAACACAAGCACACACCTGTTATTCACTTTCCCGCTGTCTCCTGTCACATATTTAGCTGTAATTACAGCTAACTGATCTCTACAGACAACACAGGCTTATACTGGGATCAGACTGCACAAATTCAGCCCAGTTTTGACGTGATCTTGTTGTGGCTGAACATGAACGTTAGGAACAACCAATGGGCCTTATAGTGTGACATAACGAAAGAACAGCGATGTGGGGTCTGGGACGCTCCATGATACCCTGAAAGCCAATAGTGATACTCAAAAGGTTTAGCATTTCAGAATTGTTTTGTATTATCTCGCCTAGTTTGACAACTCCTACACATGTTCCTTGACGTGTCCTCTGTAGCCATGATTGACAATTTCTTGACCCTCCTTCCCGACAACATGCAAGGACGTGAATGATGATTGGTCGGGGTCAAAGTTGTAGTGTTGCCATTCTCCTGACCAAGACATGGCAAGAATTTATGGCACTGTGATTGCCTCTTCCGACACGACGGCACTGTGCACAGCATTAGTAATGAGGTCTCAAGGGCAAACAAGTCTTAGTAATGTGAGCTCTTGTTTTGGATTTAGGACAGTAGCTGTGCACCTGCTCCGAGGATGATCGAGCGGATTTCCTCATCGTGCTCTTAAATTCTATTCTATATAATCCTGTACAGAAGTGTGAGTTAGACACTGAGGGACCGTTCCAAATGAGTGTGTTCCCTTGATTTGTAGGAGTGGGTGTGGTTGAGAGGTGTGGCTGGGAAGGGGTGTGGTTGCCGGAGGGGGGTTGTGGTAGGACTGCATCTCAGTTTATTCCATTAATAAGTAAACATTATACCATTAATCTCTCTCTCAAAACGAAAAATAAATTAATCTCATCATAACTGACAATCTAATGCTGTATTTGCCAAAACAGATTTCTGAGTATGCTGTTGCTCTTTTTCTTGTCAGTAGCAAGTACAGAAACGGAGTTGATGTGTCCTTTGTTGGTTTCATTTTGGTCAAAAGACAGAAACCTGCTATTTTTCTCTCTGGTTGTTTGTACAGATATAAAGAGATAATGACAGTATGTGCATTTTGCATAAGTACTTAAATAAGCACATAAATTAGTGTGTGTGTATGTGTGCGTGTACCTGTTGGGATCTAAGTGTTTCCAGCTCTCTCTCTAATCGTGTCCTCAGGCGTTTCTCCAGCTGCTCTCGTTTCTCACAGGCAGCCTGAAGCTGTGCCAGAGCCTGCTGCAGACGCTCCACGCGCTCCACGTACACACTCTTCCTCCCCAACTACTCCCCAACAAACACACACACACTTATTCACATATACATATTTAAGGCGATGGCTATATGATGGATGTTATTTTGGTGCTTTTCTTCTGCTCTGTACTTTGCTGTGTAGGAGAACGCAAAGCTTTTTCATCTGTTATAAAGTGCTGACACTGGAGACTCCTTCCATAACATTCAGATTAGCATGTCACCACTCGGCAGGTGATGTTCATTTTCTACTTACGTGCACGAATCTGAGGCATGCAACATTTCAAATGAGATTTTCCCAGTTCTATGTAAATTATGTATGATGCTGTAAAGCCATAAATCCAAACGACGGTCTTGAATGATTCCTCTGGCCAATCCTACGGAGCCTGTGGTCTGATGATTTTCAGTTCCCTGCTTACAACTTCACCTGCAATTTGTTCCCATTTATTGTTTGATGCTCAAAAATGGAATGAAAACTCTTGAGTGTGGTTTCATCTCATCCTGTCATAAATGACCTCTCATTGACATTACGTGTGTATAGAGATGTTACGAAGGAAAATAAAGCTGCTGTTGCCTGTGGTGTGCGTATGTAGCTAGGACAGTTAGCTTGCTAATCTTATCTGACAATGAAACTAGTATACTAGGGTTTAACTAGCTTAACCTGGTACTGTGGCGCGTCCACTGTACCAGTCCCTGTAAATGACGCGTTACTATGGAAACAACACCGTATTACACCGAGTGCATTAACATAAACTTATGATTCATCAGTAATGGTCAGTTTAGGATGTATGTGACTCACCTCCTCCTCCAGCCTGACCACTTTGCTCTGAGCGTTGTTCAGAGCCTGCTCTAAAATCTCAATGTGACGCCGCTGATCCTCATTGGCTGAACGAAGAGACTCCGCCTCCATCTCCAGTCGTTCCATCTCCTTTAGACTCTCTCTTCCTGTGAAAAGTGGCTGAATCCTAAATGCTGGCATCAGCAAAAACTTCTTAAAGGTAATGCTCATAAAAGAAATATTTAAGAATGTGTAATAAAGAAGAAAACTTATGCAACATACAATAGACAGTATATTCACACAGGAAAAGGCTGAAAAGCATCTGACCTCCAGCTTTATGGTTAAGATAACTTAAACTCCTAGCCTATTTTATTACACACTTCTTGCTGCTTTCTCAGTGTTAAAATTGATCCAGTGTATTATGAGAAAGAACATGATCTAAACACAGATTCAAGCATTTGGGACAGAGCCAGAGTGTAAACCCAGTCTTAGCTTCACCCTCTGTGTTACATGTGAGTGCTTTTAAATTAATGAAATTAAATTAACTGGTGCTTTTGTTCACACTTTAGCGGCTGCTGTGCAAATATTTTTTTACTTTCTAAATCTCACTGCAGTGGTTGCTATGCCTCAGACAGTTTTTTTTTAAATAAACGCTGATGCTGGACACTGTTATCTTTGTTGATTCAGTCACTGTTGTTTTGGAGGAAGTGAGATAAGTCTGTCTGTTCCTTTTAGGGGGGGCAGAAACAGAAGGAAGGCATGGAATCGGTTCGTTTAGCCATCGCCCCCATAGAAGCAGGGAACGCCTCTTCCTTCATTAGTTAAAGTACGAAAACACTTAACACCAGTGTGCTCAAATATATTGTAATATAATTAAGGAAGAGAATCCTTTGTGATGTGCTGTTTTAGGAAAATAATCAACAGGGTGGGGTGATACCGAGGCTGTTACCACCATGGAGGTTTCTTTTCTATAACAGCATATCCTGTTTAACTGATTGATTTCTCTTATATCTATTTATAATTACATTTAAAGTTGTAGATTAATCTGTTTATTATTATTGGCGCGTCCGCTGTACACGTCCCTGTGAATGAGCTGTCGCTATAGAAACAATAACCTATTCGAATGAGCGCATTAATATAAAGCTGCACTACTGTCAGAGCTGCTGTTATAGAAAATGAATCACCACAGCCTGACCAATCAGAATGTAGAACTCATTAACACTCTGGTGTAGAACCATTAAACAATTAGCAAATATGAACATGTAATTGTCTTTAGAGCACACAGATGGAGACCTGACACATCAGATGGGTTTGCTGGAGTGTTTTTTTGTGTGAACTTACTCTCTGCGAGGTAACCATGGCCGTCCTCCTGCCCTTCTGCGTCCTGGTTTGCCAGTTTGCGATTGGCTGTTTCCAAACAATCTGGATTTGAGAAGACATGAAAGAATAAAAGATTAAAAATAAGCAACCTTGTTAAATGATTCCTTCACACAAGCTTTATGATAAACAGAGATACACAGACGGTTCCGGAATTAGCTAAGCGAGTGTTCTTCAAGCACCATGTCTGTCGTTTCTGAGATAAAAATGCTCCGCCGCGTCACTCACCTCTCAGGTCTCGATTGAAGTCATGCAGGCGTCTGATTTCCCCCTCCAGTTTCATCCTCATGGTTTTGTCTAGAGTCTCGCGCTTGGATGAGCTTCTTACCAAGTTCTCATAGGCATCTGAGAGATGTTGGACTTCAGCCTCCAGCTACACACACAAACACACACACACACACACACACAGATCATTATCTCTCCTACTATTATGCAGTTGTCTTCAGTATTTCTGCCATGAAATATATCACACTGAACTTTGTGTTTTGGCTGTAAATACAAACCAAAACACTATAGAATGTCATTCAAGGCCAATATTAAATACATAAGTATAACCTGGTTAATTAAGTAATAGTATCTTCCCTTTAAAGTTCACAAGAAGATTATTTCGCGGTCTAGCTGCTACTGAAAACACCATGTCAGATGAAGATGAAGAAAAAATCTGGCAACTTTGCAGGTGGTTTTAATACTGAAATCCTGATGACTGTAAGGAACATTCTCCACAGAAATACTGATGTAACATTATTGCTGTAACATTTACATTTTAGTTACCACATTCAGCCATAAAAACCCTCAACATTACGACTGTAAGAACCGAACGCGTGCTCGACATACCCGTTGCAGTTTGCCCGATTTCTCAGTCTGGATCAGCAGCCCCTGTCTGAGTCTCTGGTTTTCATCGCTGAGGAAAGTCACCATGTGCTGAGCATGGCTCATCATGGAAAACGCCTCAGCAGGTACAATCTGTCCCTGTGGGGGCAATCGCGTGCCTGAACCGGCCTGTGGTACGACAGGTGGCATTAGACTGGAGATGTGTCCTAGAGGAGCTTCAATGCAGAGCGGGCTTTGTTCTAGTGATAGTGGACCAGGGCTTACACTGGATGGGTACGCTGGCTGAGCTTTGGCTTTGTAAGGATATTCAGGAGGAGGCCCTCGAGGCTCTAGGGAACCTTTGGTTGGTGGAAGGGCGGAGGTTTTGCTAGAGAGGGAAGGAGACATCACTGCTGTTTGTTCTTCACCATTAGGAGACGTGTCTCTGGGCTGCTTGGCTCCGTTTCGCTCCAAACTGAGCTGCATGATGCGCTCGCTGAGGGAGCGGACGTGGCCCTGTTCGAGCCCGGCTAAGCCTTCGTCCACTCCTATAAACCCTCGCTGGACCCACGAACGACCTTCAGCACGAGCGAGGGAGGAAAGCGAGGGAGCAGATGAGAGGGACGGAGGACAGGAGCTGGTGCTGGTGGGGACGTGTTGGTTTGGCTGTAAACTGATCTGAGTTTGTGGGTTCTGGCCTGGATTTGGATTGCTAAGCACCTGGTTAGTGTTCTTTACACTTGTATATGTGTGACCCGGATTTGTAAGCATGTTACCCGTGTTATGAACTTGCATGTGTGTACGGGCCATGTTCTGCTCTTCATTCTGACCCTGCTGACCTCTGTAAAGCTGAGACTGGGATTTAGCCTCCTCATACGAAGGTAGCTCCAATGCTCCAAGCCCAGGGACTGCGAGAGTCACCTGGATGCTCGCTGCTGTGCTTTGTGCTTCCGCGGCATTCTTTTCCATGGAGCTGCTGTCCACCTGGTGCTCCTGACCTTGCGGCTCCTGTCGGGGCTGAGTCTCTGGGAGCAGAGCTTCTGTGGAGGCGGGGTTGCTAGGAGATGCCATGGCCTGGTTTTCTGGACTGACTCCGTTTCCATAGCGCAAATTTTCCTGCATCAGGCGCTGCAGAACGGGCCCGGAAACGACAATAGAATCATCAGAGCTGTTGTGCATGATGGAGCCTGAGAACACCTGAGCGACCTCACCTGGAGAGGAACAGGTAAGCAAACAGTTAATATAATAAATAAATGCAATGACAATGGTGATAGTCTATTCCTTCAAATGGGGGCGGAGCCTATTTCCAGACAGGAAGAATATAACTCATAATTTTTCAGGAGTATTTAAAGTTTAGGAGGAGTTAAACACTAGACTACTACTGAAGACTCCGCCTCTAGTACAAAACAAGCTGAGAAATGTGTGTGTGTGTGTGTGTGTGTGTGTGTGTGTGTAGAGACCATCACCACCATCACATTCCTAATGCTATTTTAGGATTATAATTATAAACCCCACTGCAGTCGCACCAGCTGGTGAAAGTTTCAGATGCCAGAATGGGCAATGAGAGCAGTGAGCAGGAGCACACCAAAATACTTGAGGTCCAAACACACGTCTTGACACACACACTATCGCAACACTCTCCTATCTCGATGGACTGAACAGCCCTGACACACCAAACCGACACCGAAGAGATAACGCCATCCAAGGCCGTCTCTGGTCTCCTGTAAAGCGGCATGCGACATGGGTTCGGTTATCCCTGTCTCTCAGAGCCAGACTTAAATACAGAAATCAGTGAAGCGAGTTCCTGCTGCTTTCTTCTTTCTGTTTTTTGGGCCAAAGGGCAGATTTCAGCAGATCTGCTCTGTGTTTCCTGTAATTTCCTGGAAATGTTTGCAAGTGCAATCACAACATTAAACAGAGGCAGATATGAGACGGCCACTGAGCGAAGTGTGCATCAGAGCAGGGACCGTCAGGACCTCTCAGGGGCTTTAGGGTAGATTATACACCACGCTACACTATAGATACTGATATAGTTGAGTAATAGTGCTCATATATTATTAGTAATGTATAATATTATAGCATAGTGTCAGTACTATATACACTATTATAGCAGAGCAAATGTACCATATATACCATTATAGCAGAGTAACAGTACTATATATATATATATATATACTACACAGTACTATGTAATATAGGTAATATATATTTAATATATAATATTATAGCAGATAGATATAATGACGTTATTACATTCCACAACAGCTGACCGTTAAAAGGCGCCGCGTCACACGCGCACGAGCGCCAGTGGCAGTTAATAATACCATTAGCCGCTAAATTTACCTCAGACAAGATTTCCACATGACTAACATAACTATTCAATATTGCTTTATAATGTATTCTAGGAGCAAACGGACGAAATAAGTCGGATTTTTCTGTTCTTTACCCGAGTTTAGTCTTCACCAAGAAGTCCTGTTTTCCAGAGAGAGAGAGCGCGCGCGCGCGCGCGCGGATCTCCAGCACGCAGACTCAGCTCCACCATGCTGAGCTAACTTTCTGAGCCCTGCCAATAGTCCGGGATAAGTTTCTTCTTCTCATCAGACCTATAATAATCATAAACGCTTGTTTTCTTGTCTGTAACAACGTCTAAGATCCTTACTTATTAAAAAGAAAAGAAAAAACCTCTTATCACCCTGTAGCAGCACCGTTAGCTTTAACGTCTGTCCAACTTTTCCTCTCTTTTTTTTGCACCCGCTTCCGTCCAAAACCACACCCTTACTCGTGTGACACGCTGTGATTGGTCAGTGATTCGCGCTCGCGAAAAGAGTCGACACCAAAGTTTTGAGTACTTTAACTCACTTTACTGAACCGGTTCGTTCCAAATACAGCATGACTAACAGCACTGAACAGACAGAAAAACAGCCAAGTGATCCATGACGTTTCACTGGAAGTAATTAAGAGACAGCAAATCTAGCAATTAACATGAATTAACTGAATCATATGCAACATTACATTCTCTGATTTTTATTTAGTTATTCACTTTAAAGTACATTATACAGCATTGTGTGAATTGTGCGATTTTGATAGTAGTAGCTCAGTTTTTGTCTGTGATTTTGGGTTTATTTATTTATTCATTAATTTATTTGAGTTTTTGTCAAGACCAAATATCTCTATGATGATTAGAATACATTTTACTGCCTGAATGAAAACAAGTGGCTATTAAACCCATTACACCCCCTGTTTATTATTCAGTTATTCATCCCAAAGCATGTTATTTACTAGCTATTATGAATTATTCAGTAATTATTGTCCCAGTGTTCCTCTTTGACACAGTTCCATTTGCCTGTGCACTTTGTCCAATCAATTTTCTTTCTCTCTGTAGGCTATAAAGTAATAAGTAAAAAACACAGATTTGCCGTGAATGATGATGTGTATGAGAGTGTGTGCACATTTTAGCAGCTTTCTGATGACCAGATGTTCCCATGATGATAGAAGAATATGGCCATTTTTACTTTGTGGGTATTTGGCTGGTCCATGTGAAGAAATGGGCTGAAAATGTGTAGCACGTATTTCAAATAATTAAAAAAATATATAAAGTTCTGCTTTTACTACTAGGACTAGTGTGTATTGTCTGAAAACTAGCAAGATGGCTGTGTATGCATGTATGTGTGTGTGTGTGTGTGTGTGTGTGTGTGTGTGTGTGTGTGTATTCCTACCATACAGCATGTCGAGAGACGGCTGCTGCTGGTGGATTCCGATGTGATCGAGCCATTGAGCAACATCATCAGGGATCCAGTGATCACCAGGCTCCATGAGTTTGTCCTCTGTAGACAGACAGACAGACACACACACACACACACACACACACACACACACACACACACACACGCACAGCCATCTTACTATTTTCAGACAATATGCTTTCAGGCAGTACACAGACAGACAGATAGACAGATATAGTAGCAGAGTAATAGTCCATGCATAATACTGTAAAAAATTATTATATATATTTACTACTATATCAGTGCAACTCAACTATTACAGCAGAGTAACAGATGCGGAGGACAGGAAAAGATGTAAAGAGATGATCCGCTGTGGTGAACCCTAACGGGAGTAGCCGAAAGATGATGATGATGATGAACAGTATTATATATAATATAATAGCAGAGAAATAAATGACACGTTCCTCGGGTTTATACTGCAGTTTTGTGCAAAATAGAAGGCTTTTTTTTTTTTTAAAAAAAGACAGAACACAGTTGCATTTCCACTGAGTGATGTGATGCGCTTAAAGCGGAGTTTTTTCCTCTCGTGATTGTCATTCCAGTTAAACATGGCAACGAATCTCCAAGACCTCATAAGTGTGAAATGTTGCTTTGTCGAGATGTCTGAAAAACCACCTCATGTGAGTGTCTAAACTTTTGTGATCTACACTACCAGTCAAAAGTTTGGACACAGCTTCTAATTCAATGTTTTTTTCCATATTTTTATGACTTAAAAGGCACTTCATGTCTTAAAGTAATGATGGACTGTTGTTTGTCTTTACTTAGTTGAGCGGTTGTTGATATAATATGGATTACTGCAGTTGTTCAATAGGGCTGTTATAAAAAATACTGTATTTTTATCGTTTACCATTTACTAGTTACTACTAGTTATACTAAGACAGACAAAAGCTAGCTTTACTTTTGTGTCATTGCATGATTTGATCTCTTAATTGTTTGCTAACCATTAAGACCACTGAGCACTCAGGGAAACTTTTAAATAAACTCTGACCATTAGAATTAACATCTGTGCTTCACTAATTTGAGTAATAAGAGACTATCTCATTTTTTACACAGAATTTATCTGTGATATACGCAAAGCTCTCAGTTTACTTCTCTACCTGCGTAGATTAGTACAGACTTGAAGTAAATTTCTATTATAATGAATTGTATAATACTTTTGTCCACCCTGAGTTCAGCTTATTGTTTGTGCTTAGTATCACATGTTCTTCCCATGTTGATGTGGGTTTCCTCGTGTTCTCCAGTTTCCTCCCACTGCCCAGGTTGGTACTGACTAGTAGGTGGATTGGTTAGGCTAAATTGCCTCTGGGTGTGAATGTGCGTGTGTGTGTGCGCGTGTGTGTGCGCGTGGATGGATTGGAGTGCCCCCGGGGTGTACTCCTCACCTCTCCAGGGTAAAACACGTGCTGAAGATGAACACGTGAATGCTGTATATTCAGAGGACACTTTCCCCATACCCAGTGGCACAAAGTGTGTGTTTCACCATTTCCTCATCATTTCTAATGATATACAACTGTGAGTCATGGTGTAATGAAACAGACCTGCTCAGGGAGCAATAGATGTGTCTGTCTTTCTCTCTGTCTCACTCTCTGTCTCACTCTCTCCAAAAAGAGCTAAAAGGTGAGAAAGCAGATTAAAGTGTGTCTGAAGTCTCACCTGGCTCACCGTATCTCTGCTTTACATCTTTATCTTCCTCTCCTGCCTCTTTCTCCATCTGCTACGCCTTCTCTTAAACTTTCTCTTCACAGACTGCGCTCACTTACCTGCAGTGATGAGGAGGATGAGGATGGTGATGAAGATGGTAGAAATGATTGCCGATCTTACTTTTGTAACGTTTATAACATTTGGTACAAGAAATCAGAGGAGCGGAGTTCGCAAATCCATGTGTGTGTGTGTGTGTGTGTGTGTGTGTGTGTGTGACGCCACAACAACCCAAAATATGCTGCCTCTGTCCTGACACGCCAACTTCTAGCATGTACACACACTCAGACTCTTTCTGCCTCTCTGCCCAGACATGCTGGGATCAGCACCACAGTATCAAAAAGGAATTGCTATGAGTGTACACACACACACACACACACACACACACACACACACACACACACACACACACACACACACACACACACAC
>JAQQZX010000018.1:375598-388098 GCA_030068355.1 Notoglanidium maculatum
CCCTCACTCCCCCCCTGCAGTAAAGACATCGTTCGCTCTCTGTGTGTGCCGGATTTTCCTGACCCATCTGAACTGTACCATCAGTACCTGGACTTGGCGACCTTCATCCTGCTGTACGTGTTGCCGCTCCTCATCATCACGGTGGCGTACTCGGCCGTGGCGCGTCGTCTGTGGCGTCGTAACGCCATCGGTGATGTCACCAGCGAACAGTACTTCCTCCAGCGCAGGAAGAGGAAGCGGACCATCAAGATGCTGGTGCTGGTGGTTCTGGTGTTCGCTGTGTGCTGGTTCCCGTTAAACTGCTATGTGGTTCTGCTGTCGAGTCACGCCATCCACTCCAACAACGCCGTGTACTTCAGCTTCCACTGGCTGGCCATGAGCTCCACCTGCTACAACCCCTTCATCTACTGCTGGCTCAACCAGAGCTTCAGGGCCGAGCTCACCTACTTACTGAGCATGTGCAGGAAAGGGCGGGGCAGGGGGCGGGGCAGCAGCGGCAGAGGGGAGGAGCCGGACGAGAGGCCTCCGCCGATTAACGGCTGTCACAGAGCAGCCTGGCCGGAAAGCCACGCCTCCTCACAGCCGTCCGATCACAAAGAGAGCCACGCCCTCAGGACCACGTCTCTCGGCCAATCAGGAAAGACGGATATCCTGTCAGTGGAGCCGATTGTCACCGTTGGCGGATTACTTTAATTTATGCTTTAATTTATTTATTTGTTTGGCTTTTTTTCAGTGGAGAGAAATGGGCACCAGTGCAGTAAATGTTCGTTACACATGCACAAGCGCCGAATACCGAATAATTATATTTATGGAAAAGGCTTGTTAACAAAATAAAGTTTTATAATGTGCAAACTTATTTATTAATATAAAAGTAAACATGGACTAAACACATGCATAAGCACTTTAATGAGATGAAACAATGTTTATATTCGCAGTAAAGGAAAAGTTTTTTTTATTGATTTATAGCAATTTTAAAACAGGTCAAGGTTAGGGTTAGGTCATCAGTCCGCTACTTTATAGAACCCCAATTCCAATGAGAGAGCTTCTATAAGGGTGCAGAAACGTGAACAAGCCGTGACTGACGCATAACGTTGAAGGAAATCTCTGGAAACGCTGAGGAACTTCACGGAGCCTCCGGTCAGGTCTTCAAAGATTCCTTAAAAAATTCCATAGGATTCATTTCTGTCAGTGTGCGTTTCAGCTGTAATTATTTCCTGTTCGTCGCCCCGCCCCTCTTGTTTGATGGACAGCTCGCCTTTGCATCCTTACATGGTATGTTTTATCTATTGATTCTCATCCCGTGATCAATGATGTCATTTCAGAAAGTGTATATATACACGTCATCCATAAAGAATGTTCTTTTCAATATTTCTGTTGGACTTTGTCATCTCTTGTGCCTGTGAGTGGAATGCGATAATCACGGCACTGCTGAGTTCTGGACTGTGATTGGTCAGAGTTAGAGGTGATGAGTAATTCTGTATAACGGCGGCTCTGACAGCAGCGCAGCTTTATATTGACACGTTATGGTTTCTATAGCAACAGCTCGTTCACGGGGACGTGTAAAGCGCACGCTCCTTTTCTGTAGCACGTATGAAGGAGTCTCCAGTGTCAGCGCTTTGTAACAGTCAGAGGTAAAGCTGGAAATTTCCTGACAAGCTGCGATTTTTAAAGGATCGGCTGTTTCTAGTGAACGCAGAATTATCGTGCTTTGTGGACGTTCCACACATTTAATTGTAACGGTAAAGGGATAATAAATGTTCTTTAATAATAAAAAAATGTAATCGTTGGCAAATTGCTGTTGTGTAAGAGGAATAAAACACTGGGGGGTGGTGTTACATTCGTCACTCAAGATTTTATTACAAATACACCACACACGTATTTATATAAATGCTAGCTCAGAGGTTACGACGTTGCACTACTGATCGGTCATGAGTTCAAAATAAACATAATGGAAATGCTAAGCTGCAGAATCTCTTCTGTACCTCGTAGGAATGAGAAACTGCGTCTTTAAGTGCACTTTAAGGAAGTGATTATTCTTTTTAGTCAAACTTTTACACTTGAATTGAACTTCTTGAATGACATGCAGCCGTCTTTTCCCACATGTAGGTAAATGTCAGGTGAAATTGTCGGAAGAATTCTTTAACAACTTCAGTTTGCTCTGAAGTACAGAAGAACGCCATTAAACCTCATTTCTGAAAGTGGCTCTAATCAGAGTTCAATGCTAAAAGGTTTTTAAAAGTCTTTTTATTGATGAAAGACGTTCAGTAAAAACATTTCCTCGTATCTGATCCTCCATCGCTGACGTTATCGCTGTCATACTGACAAGATGAAAATTCCATCTAATTTAAATTCACTTTCCGCTAAGAACATGTCAGACGGCTCGGTCTCGATCGCTGCGGCGTGAGCGTTTGTCATTTTAAAAATCAATCGCTAATACGAGCTATTTTTAGTGGATTATAAACTTGCGGTAGGTCACATCACCCCTTTCACACTTTATTAGACTACTTAAATCAGCAGTCTGAGACACAACGGAGCTTCTCTTTATTCACACATGCGCACACACACTGTGCTAACAACAACTAGCTGCAAATAATGCTCAGCAATTGTTAGCCAGTTGTAATTTCATTTATTTATTTATTTGTTTATTCGTTGTTGCTTGGTGATCTTCACTAACAGCTCTCTGAGTGTGTGTTTGTGTGTGTTAATCGCTCTTGAAGTCTGTCAGTAATGCTCTGCCTCGATCCTGTGCTCAGAAACGTCGTCCTGCATCATGAAGGCAAAATGTCTCCGAATGAAAGCAGAAACACGAAAGCCAGTAAACAAGACGGTGAAGCTGAAGACCTAGAGACGATAATTGCAGATCTGATAAAAGTGTGTGTGCGATTGATGCTAATACGTGTATCCCTGTATTTATCCTGACGTTTAAGGTTGTTCTATAGCAACACAGCCAACATACAACGTTGGAAATATATTGATTTTCCATCTGAATCATTGTTATGGTTGAGATTGAAATCTAAATAAATGTTGCATCACCGTTGCAATCCCGATAAAACCCGACAGTGATGAGCGTGACGTTTGAATAACGTTGATTTCTATTTGTTGATTTATAGTTGACGGCTCACACCTCAGCTGGGAATCCAGATCAGAAAGCATGCAGTTATTTATCTAATGTCTGAATGCTGATCTGTTCCGAACCAAATATTTGTAAACGTTTATTCACATCGTCTAGGATTATGCAGTCGTGTTCCTTTCACAATAATAATGAAATGCACACTATCTTCGCACTTCTATTTTCATGACATGCAGTCCTCAGTGCATTATTATTTCTTCAGATAAAGTTTTTGCTTTTTAGCAGTTTGCTGTTAACTAAACTAACTTGGCTAACACTAACCGACGATATCTTGGTGTTTTGAATGTTAGTGAGTTATCCAGTTATTCATAACTAGGTTATTTAATTCAATTTAAATTCAAGTTAGTTAGCTAACAGTAGCTACCATAGCCTTGGTCAATTCATGAGTCTGAGTCGAGTTCAGAGTCAGAGCTCGAGTCAAGTCAGAATCAAGGCCTGAGTCGAGTCCGGAGTCCGGATGTTTTCATTTTAAAACGCTTTGCGTTTGCTGCAGCATGTTCACGCCTGGCGCCCACACCACTCCGGAGTTTCTGAGCCATGAAAATGAAGCATTGTGAAAACAAGGCTGGTCCCGTTTTAGTTTGAAAACTTTTCAGTGTGGACGAGGAAAAACGGAGGCTTTTGGAAACGATGACGCAGACACTGGCTTCCTGATTGGGTCTCATCGGTCACAACGTGTCCTTCCCTGATTGGTCACACTGCTATCACGTGACCCTTTTCCAGAAGTAAACAAACGGCATCAGCCTCGACTCCCAGCGGGGAAGGCAGTGTGGATAAAGAATTATAAGTGTTGCTGACCTTGTAGTCTTTACTCGCAGCTGTTGTGCAGGTAAACTCTGTTTTATAAGGCTGCAGCTGCCTATATACGCAGGAGGCGAGATTTTTTCCAGCGATCTGCAACTAAGCAACCAACTGCAGAGTAGACAACCTGCCTCCTGGTTGTACGTGAATGGACACGTACACGTTTTGGCTGTAGATCATTTCTGATACGGAGCAAAAACACTCGTCTGGACGGAGATCATTTTCATTTTAAAACAGTTTTAAGACTAAAAGGTATTAATGTGTACAAGTTGAGTCCTTACAGTCCGAGTCAAGAATCCCAGACAAATCGGAGTCAGGTCCAGGTTCTGAAGCTGCAAAGCTCCCAAGCCACAGAGTCCGAGTGCAGAGTACCTGAACCTGAGCCTAGTATTGAGTCATAGCGTCCAAGTCAGGTTCGAGTCATGAATCAGAGAAGCTGAGGTTGTGCTATTAGTCATATCTAAGATAATCCCGTATATTACAGGCAGCCAATCACTTTTTACTTGTTTATTACAATGTTTTTGTGTCCAAAGGAACCTGACCCAGACATCCCGCTGATGTCATTATCCATTTCAGGACAGACAAGGAGCGTCATCTACCGCACCTATTTAGGATATATTCACTTAAATCAGATTTCCATAGCATTAATATTTGGAACGGATATTTTCCTGTTCTAGGTTTCAGGCCAGGAGTCTTCAGCTGTTTCAGGCTTTACCCTCGTCTCCCATCAATTAGCAAATGTGCCTCGAATTTGCCTGCAGCCACACCGGCCCTCTGCAGATAAGAGCCGAGACCCCTGATTTAGGCTGTAAGCTAAACTTTAAATGTTAAACACAGTAAACAAACTGAAATCAATGCAAAGTGAAGCTGATAAGAGTAATTGCATGTGTGGGCAATGTTAATGACCAAATGGTGTTTTTTTTCCCTGAAGTCTCTTATAACTGCATGATGAAGATCAGGTGTATAAGAATACAGCGAGAGAGACAGAATAGGCAAACGTTACCTCCTACACAGATCAAAGATCATAAAAGGCAATTAGAGAGCTAATTCAAAGAGAGGAAGATGAAAGTGATTGTATGTACGTGAGGAAACTGGTAATAATTAGGGTTGATGGAGTCACTCTGTATCACCATGTCAAGTTTATTTTCTGAACAATGTGATATTATATAGAGCAAAGACAGATTTTTTAGATATGTTTAGTGACATGTATAAATGTTTATATTAAAAGGTACTTGATGTCACTGAAAAGGAGTCGAGTGGTAAGTTGGTACATCAGGGATTTACTGAGCACGTCATGAATAAGGTTCTTGCATTTTTTATAAAGTCTGTTATAGAGCCTGCTTTCATGTGTGCAACTTCAATGATGCTGGTCGTGTAGAAATTTATCTGTACTTTTTATTTGAAATCAGACAAATGTGTGTGTTCTGCAGGAGAACATAACATCGTTTAACAATGGCACATCTGGAACATCAGCATTGTGCTTGATTGTTGTTCTCAGACCCGGTTCGTTGATGACTTACAGCTCCAGCTTTACCTCTGACTGTTAGAAAGCGCTGACGCTGGAGACCCCTTCACACAGAAACACTTGTGTCCTTACAGAAAGTCACCACATCAAGGATTACACACATTTTATAAACAGCTTACGTACGGGTCCATGTGAGTGAGCTGTTACTATAGCAACAGTAACGTATCAGAGCAAGCGCATTAATATAATCCTGCGATGTGCAGCTGCTCTGCTGTCAGAGCTGCTGTTATAGAAAACTAATCAACACCTTCTGCCCAATCAGAGTGCAGAACTGACGAGGACTTGTGCAGTCTAAGGACAGCGTATTCTAGAGGGGCATTTTGTCCAGTCCTGTAAGTATGGTAGTATAAGAAAAATATGGTTACTATAAATGCACACACACACATGACCACACTGTTATATGACAAGACACAAACATGCATTTTTTTTTGTTCTGACAGCAGGAGGAGGAGTGTGTGGCAGTGTGAACAAACGCAGAACATCCTGACAATGCAAGCTCTGACAGATCAAACACACACACACACACACACACACACACAAACACACACACACACACACTAATCCACCAGCCACGCAGAATGATTCAGAAGCAAAGTATGCACCACTGTGAGCACTCAAGCATAGCTCTTGTGTGTGTGTGTGTGTGTGTGTGTGTGTGTGTGTGTGTGTGTGTGTGTGTGTGTGTGTGTGTGTGTGAGTAATAAATTCCTCTTTAAAGAATGCATCAGTGCCTACAAAGCTCTGAATAGCGTTCCCCGACCCTGCCCGACCATGCCCTGCTCTGCAAATGAAACATCATGTTACAGGTAATAAATCGAATAAATCAGTCAGAACAGATAAAGTGCTTAAAACTGATGCAAATACATGAATATGAAGAACGCTACTTGGTAATTGTTATACAGAGAGCTTGTGAGAAAGGGCCACAGGATTGAGATTAGAGGTGTGTATCAGGACTGGGATGCTACGAGACACAACGTATAAGTGGCATGAGAGAGAGGGTTTTACTTTCGTACGGATGCGAGCGAGCAGGCATCTCTGTAGTTCACGGCACAAACAAAAACCACGTCCATGTAACGGCCTGGTCAGGGTCACAGGGGTCACGGGGTTACGTTACTGTTACCAGCTACTAGTTTGTTTATACTTTGAGAAACAGAACCAACTTTCTAATTCACAGGCAGGCACAAATATCACTGAGCTGAGGTTGAGAATCAGTGACAAATTCACACTTGGACATAGTGGTAAAGTTTAGGCCACGCCTACTTTGGGTTTCTATCCAGACACAGATAAAGACAGTGGCATTGTGTTTCACTGCTAAGATATACTGTATATTCTGTGCAGAATTGATTATACACTCGCTGAACATTTTATTACATGTTTAATCGCTGACTGTAACTTATCTGCTGTGCTGCGCAAAGTATTGGCCCCCCTCCTGTTCTCTGTACATCGTTATGTTCCATGCACTTGCATTTCTTCTTTACCACAAACAACATCAGGCAAAGTACTTGCACATATATGGTGATTTCTATTTGTGATTTGTTGTACAGTTCTACGTTCTCAACATGTTCTTGTCATGTGATTCTCTGTTGAGCAGTTCCTAATGCTAAAACACGTTCCTGTTGAAGAAAGAGATTCACATCCTGATGTATTAACTGGTTTTACAGACCGGGAAACTCGTCCAGGCTTTTACTGCCCCCTACTGAGTCATATGGCTTACACATCAATACGCGAGAGACTGCAGAGTGAAACCTAAACCTATAACAGACTGGGCGAGATGCTAATCAGAATGCTACGTCCCCGTGGTGTTTGATCAGAGCTCGATGGTGATGTGATGACAGTAACGTCACAGCTTCTTGAGGGTGTGAGATTGAGCCGAAAAGCTTTCATTATAAACACCGCTATTGTATGACAACTGATAGCGGCCTTAAAACAGAACTTTGTGGGATGCCGTGATGCTTTTTTACGTGCAGATCACGCTCGTTTCACTTTTTTCTCCCACAGCCTTGAAAACAATATAGCATGTTTGGGGAGATTAGGCTAATTCTAGCATTCCAGATGATGTTAATGCTGGGTCTCAAACAGAAACTTCATACCTGATGGTTGGAACTGATTTATAAACCGGTCAACGACATCGTCTCGTAACATATTACTGAACGGCATCACTTAACCAAGTGTTATTTTTATCATCATCATAGCTTGCTAGCTAGCATACCGTTTCCTAACTTTCAAAAAGTATGATTAATCGTAAGGGACATTAGCAATCACACACAGTTTTGTTTATTAAACAGTGACTTTTAAACGGAAGTGATAAATCATTTACATGATTATCTCCAAATTGCATACAGATTATATGAATTAAAGCTTTTGGAGCAGAATTATATCAGCGAGCACAGTGTAAACTCCGTGTCCTCGAGTTTGAATCAGTTTCATACCTTAGTGAAGGTGTCGTGACAACAGGTTTAACAATAAACATAAATACAGCACATTTTCCTCACCTGATTTCTGCTTCAGATGAAGCGGCATTGGCAGATCTTGTATTCTGTGCAAGTCTAAAATATGTCCCTGAAGCCCTGAAGAAAAATGATTCGTGTCCTAACTGCATAAGACCTTCTCAGCACAAAACATTACCTTCATAAAATAAAAACTCAAGTGAAAAGCCCTTATTGTATTTCATTTTACTTCACCGTTTCAAGGTGTTTAATAACAGTGTATGGGAAAAATATTACACGATAAACTTAAAGTCCTCTAAGTCCAGCATTAGTCTTTTGGTTTGTAAACTTTTTGTCCCAGTCTTTAGGACAGGCTGTTCATTAGGGATATATATAGATAAATTTATAGATTCATAATTTCTATGCAGAATTTAAATACTTCTGTGAAGCTGCTTTGTGACAATGTCTGTTAAAAGCGCTAAACAAATAACATTGAATTGAACTGAATTGACTAGAAATCTCTCGAATTGTCCCAGTTTTTAGTACAAAGACCTTTTTAGTCCCAGTCTATATGACTGCATTTTGTTTATTCCCATTGTTTAGGACTGTAAAGATTTTCTTTTTGTTTAATCACAGGCTTTCTGAGTCCTTTAAATTGTAAACTGGTAATTTAGTCTCTGTATGTAGAAACTTTTAGTTTAGTATGTAAACTTTCAGTTTAATCTCTGTTTAGAAATGGAAACTTTTTAGTTCAGGCTTTCAAGCTGCCATCAGTAAAACTTTTATTTTCTGATCATACTTCAGTGTCAGTTCTATTTTCCCCAAGAACATCATCACAGCCCAATAAACTTCACCGCTGCTACTCGTAATGCTGATCAGGTCTCTCAGAAGTGATTCGATCATGTTCATCTGTAAATGTTTGTATGTTCTGGAACAGTTTGTTTCAGTGCTTATAGCAACTATATCTTGAGAACGTCGGTCACCACGAGTAACCCACACACAGCAATGTTCGTCATGTCATGGCTAATAAAGAACTTAATATGGTAGTAATGATACAGATCACATGTACAATCCACCATCCAGACTAACTGCTAATGGCAGCTTACATTCGCTACATTCTCATGTAAGGAATACAAGTGTGTGAGCTATGAAACTTGTCCAATGATGGAAATAGTAGGAGTTAAATAAGATATGCGCACAACCTGCATATGCAGATTCATGCCCCCAATTTCTTAAATGATACTTATTAAATGAACAAATTGAACCCAAATCACTCATCACTGTTTCTCAGTAATTACAGGGCTGCACATCGGCCCCGACACCCTCACCCCACTCCCCACTTCCCTCCTCTCGCAACAAGGGTAGAACAGGAAGTTCCTCATTAAGTCTTCTCACATACAGAAATCCTGGCACAAGTATCACTACAAATCTCACTGTCTGTGCTCAAAACTGCAAGCCAGAACTCCATGTCCCTGTCTCTCCACTAGAGCAGCCAGAAAAGACAAAACTCTGATTTTCTGGTTTTAACACTGTCAGTAAAGTTGGCCAGTGGGAAGAAAGTCATCCTGAACATCATCACCTAATCTTGCTCAAATTTTGAAGGAACCATGAAGAGCAGGAGTCATTTCTTTGCATTTCAGATCAATTAAGTTGTAGTTAAAGCTGCAAGTGCTGCAGTTCTCCCCCTAAGCTTTTAATCATGTTTAATACAGATTTGGGTTTCGAAAGTTCTAATGAACCCATTGTTATCTTTGGAGTTCCTCAAGGGTCAGTTCTAGGTCCACTCATGTCCATATGTGCCCTGTAATTAACATGGCATCTCATATTGCTTGTCTTTATGTACATTTTCTGTAAAGTTTGAAGTTAATGAAACGTTCCACTCTTCAAAGACTGTGTAGTGAAGTGACTAATCACTGTTTATAGCATTGATTAAATGTTTGTGAAAGAAATAAAGTACATAAAGTAAGACTTAACAGCATCTCATCAATCTCATATATTTAGATGAATGTTTTTTTTTTATATAATTCAATCAATGCTGTAGCTGATGAATATATTAACAGGCACATGAATTAAGCACAACTAAAAATGATGAATAAAGACTGAGGGAACAGAGAGCATGTGTGAGTAGAACATAATCATACAATTATTACTTTTATTATTGTGCATGTATTTTTCAATAATTGTAAATATGCTTTTTTGTTTAGTCCCGGGCTTTAGGATGGTAATGGTTTTGTTCTGTTTATAAACATGTTTGTAAAAAAAAACGTGGAGTTATTTGGAGTTAAGAATTTGCACAAAATTAAACAAATTCCAAATTCCATAAATTTGTATATTCTATAACATTGTGACGCCACGTGACGTCATTTCCGCGCGACACAACAGGAGGACGCATGCGCAAAGAAGAGGTCGCGCTTCCATTTTCTGTGGTTAAACAGTAGCTAGGTACGGAACTAGCTTTAAGAACACTCCTGCTGTGGTCTTGGTTTGGGAAGGCTGCATACCATATTACCGAACGTATAGTGTTGCAGATTTATATTTATAACATAGAGTGATCTAGAAAATGATTTTATAACCGAGGAAACTGAATGCGGCGTCTGAGCAGTGCAGGCTGACAACATCAGCTAGTATTAGCATCATTAGCAGGAAGAGGCCACACCGGCTCGCTTCCACTTTGGTGAGAGGAAATTAGTTTTATTTACGTAATGTGCTTATTTTACTTTAGCGTCGAGTGTGTGCTATTTTACTTTATATTTATGTGTTATCTGTAAAGGTGAGGAACAGATGGACGGAGAGGAGGATTTTTCAGGGAATCACTCAGGTGAGTTATGCTAAGCTAATCTCTGTCTGCTGCTTTCAGGCTGCACTCTGGTTGTTTATAACCTGGTTAAGAATAAATGTGATCTGACTCGAGTAACGGCGAGTTTAATTTTTACTTCTGATCATCTCTGGAAATAAAAACTTGCTTGTAGACTGTCATATAAAACAGGGCTGGAGATGTCCGGTAGAGTTTGGTGGTTTTTCTGCTGTAATTTAAACCTTCTGATCCTGAGTCAGGATGTGTGGTGGAGCAGGGAAATAATCCTCCTGTGGTGTTTTTATACTGCTTTGGACCAGATTAAGACATTCTTACTGGATATAATCGTTCCTTGATGAATTTTCACACTGAGAAGTGATGGTTCGAGGGGTTTTCCAGGGAAACCGGATCAGTGTTTATAATGTTTAATAATCAATCAGTAATTAGAGCTTTTCAGTTGCTTTATATGCTTTAAAGAGAACACAGGACATATACAGGGGCATGTGGTAACCAGGGTTAATATAGGACATAAAATAAACACTGGAATCAATACAAGGGTTATGCAATAATTAAAAACAATTAATTGGTGGTAAAATATTTTGGTATAAAAGGAATAAATCACTCTGGAATGTGCCTTTATTGGAAAATAATCAATCTCTACAACGTGTGTGTGTTTCTGCAGATGATGGTAGTGGCACCCCAGTGCAGGACGAACACGCGATGGCGTCGGACGCTGAAGACGCGAGAGCAGAATCGCACCACTCTGAGGTTAGAAACTGCACCGAATGTGACCTTTTGATATTTGAGCTTTAGTTCATTTTCTGACGTCTTTTGTATTGTGTGATCGGCAGGACGAGGGCAGTGACAGAGAAGGTCCCGCCTCCAGTCCAGCGGCTCCTGCGGAACATAGCGAATCAGAACACGAGGGCAGAACGGGAGGAGGAGCCAATAGCGATGATGATGATGGTGACGAAGGCTCCCCCCGTAAGCAAAGAGGAAGCACGTCAGAGACAGAGGATCAGCACAAAGAGCGGGACAGCGAATCAGAACACGAGGAGCCGCAGAAGAAGCAGAGCCGTCACTCGGACTCGGACGAATCGGGCGCGGAGAAGGTGACACAGAGAGACTCGGACGGAGAGGAGCGGAAAGACGGCGGAGAGCAACGGAAAGCTGTGATACACTCTGACAGCGAGGAAGAGGAGGACAGCAAGCCTAAAGATGAAGCAGGAAGTGAGCGGGAAGACGGGCGAGCTCAGCGCATCCTCTCTGACAGCGACGACGATGACGAGCAGCCAGGTACGCTCACCTGACACGCTGTTCTTTTAAGTGGAGTTCATTTTATAACGCTCTCGCGCTTTCACGCCTCATGGATTAAAAGTGTATTTGTATGATGACTGGACAGTTTTTTTTCCAGTGTGTTTTGTTCTTACACGTCAATTAATCCTGTCAGATGGTATAATCTGCGTGTCCTGGACGCTCCTGTCTCTCCACCGTTTCTTGGTGCTGATTTGATGCATCGGGTAGGTTACAGTGCAGCCGGTCAGAGCTTCGTGTTCGGAAAATGTGAAAATCGCCGTCTTTAATGGAACCCAGAGGAAAAACAGCGGGTCTTTGTTTTTTTGACTGAGAGGAGAAATTCGGCCGGTCGTGTGTGAAGAGGAGGAAGTGGGATATGGGCTGTAATAAGAAATGAAATGAAATGAAATAAGCAGCTAATGTTTAGACATGTATGGATTAAACTCTGGGCTGTGTGATGTCTGTTTCAGTGAAGAGGAAGAAAGCGATTCTGTCCGACAGCGAGGATGAAGATGAACCGAAAGGTGA
>JAQQZX010000018.1:406535-421010 GCA_030068355.1 Notoglanidium maculatum
GGGGGGGGGGGGGGGGGGGGGGGGGGGGGGGGGGGGGGGGGGGGGGGGGGGGGGGGGGTGGGGGGGGGGGGGTGTGTGTGTGTGGGTGTGTGTGTGGGTGTGTCAGTGTTTGAGTCCTCAGTTTTACACAGGCATGACCGTATGAGACGTGAATGAACTGTTCAAATTTGGTCAGTTTATTCCAGGATAACTTTTTTTATAACACTGTTCAGCTCAGTTAGTGGCTACTGACTCACTGACCTTTGCCCTTCGACCTGTAACATTAACCCTGAAGCCTTTGCATCGACTGAATTGTGACCTCTCTGTCAACCTTCTGTTAAAGCTGTGTGTTTAATGCATCATAGTGGGCATGGCTGTGTGTAGTTCTCACACATGGTAGATTAACAATGTGTGTGTGTGTGTGTGTGCTTCCAGCTCAGGGGGTCAGACTCCTCGCAGAGATCTGGAGAAAGTGTTAACAGGAGAGGAGAAGTGAGTATAATATTACTAACACAGCAGAGTGTATAGTTATCGTTTTTATTACCTTTATTATCAGTATAATGTTATTAATTTGCTTTATATTCTCCCCCTCAGGGCGTTGAGGCCTGGTGACCCCGGGTTCTGTGCAAGGGCACGTGTGCCGATGCCATCCAACAAGGACTACGTGGTCCGGCCCAAGTGGAACGTGGAGACGGATTCAAACCGGGTCAGTGGGCGGGGCTGAACATTGTGGTGGAGTCAAATTGGTAAAGTGGGTGGGGCTGAATGGTTACAATGGGGTCAATTCAAAACACATCAATGTGGGAGGGATTAAACACATGGGGTGGAGTGAATTAGTAGAGGGTTATTTTAATCCAGTGGAATAAAGTGGGAGGGGCCTTTAAAAGGCTCGTTTAGAATTGGGGGCTTAAAGTGCCTCATAGCAGGTCGTTGAAGTGTTTTGTAGAAATGTTGGATTTTGTGACAATTTTTGTGTTGAAGTTCCTAAAGTTTGTAAAGATGAGAACATTTTGTCCGATCCCAACCCACGATTCTTATTCGTTATCGTTTCTATAGTAACAGCTCATTCACAGGGACTTAATTTCAAAATATCAATGATTTTTTTCTTGAAGTAAGGAGATGTGTCTAACAGGTATGAAGGAGTCTCCAGTGTCAGCGCTCTGTAGCAGTCAGAGGTAAAGCTGGAACATCTTCCAGACAGAGGAGTTTATACTTCTTCTCAGTTTCTCAGTAACAAGATAAACTGTGTTTTAGATTTTTTGACAGAATAAAGAGAATCTGGTGAGAGAGCAAGTGTTTATAGCTGCTATGGCATAAGTGAGAACAGGAACTAACATATTCGAGGAGAAGTAAATGTTATAAATGAGCAGCTGTGATTATTGGAGGCGCTTGAAGACGCAGGCACTCTGATCAGACGCTGTGGTGTGATTGTTAGAGAGGCTGTAAGAAAGGCATCAGTCTCTTGGAGAAACACAAGCGGCGTTTTCTGGAGCAGAGGAAGCAGCGGCGTGTTCAGGGAGCGGTGAAGATCAGCGTGGAGGGAAACCACATGCCCCTGTAGCTCACCCCTGGACCTGCGGGGGGCAGTAAGTGCAGCATGAGCACCGTGTGCAGTGTGGCAGAGGAACAGCACAGCGCTCGGGGTATCACGCTCACTAACACACTAACACTGAGGGGGAGACAGGACGAGCTCCGAACTTCTGCCTTCAACAACATTTATAAACATCGCAAAGATCAGTACTACTGTGATGCTGATTAACAAACAATTAATAAACGATTCCGTTTGTGTGCACGCGCGCTGTGGGGAGTGTGTGTGGCATTCAGTGTGTGTGCGCAGGGTATCTACCGTACACCTGTTTTATGTTCTACAAAGTGACAAAGTGTTTTATTGAATGATTCTCCCTCATGTTCTCTTCCTTCTCTTTCTCCTCCTTTCCTCACTGTCTCGTCCTTTTCTTCATCCTGTCTCTCTTCATTCTTCCTTGCTATCTCCTCCTCCTTCTCTTCTTCCTTCTCTTTGTCTTCTTCTTTTTTCCTTTTTCTCTTCTCCACTTCCTCATCCTCCTGCTCCACTTTGTCTTCCTCCTCTTCCTCCTCCAGGGTCCTGTAAGAAAGAGTTTATCACGTGTAGATAAACAGATGCGACGCTTCGCTGATATCCGGCGCCTCACGAAGACGGGTCATGCGGTCAAGATCAGCGTCGAGGGCAACCGCATGCCTCTCTGATTCCTTGTACGCATCACTTCCTGTTTCTTCTTGTTCATTTTGTTTTTCTACGATGGAGTACGTGTGGAGGAGCGACATTGCTGCAGGAGGAAAAAGAGGGGTGCTTGTAGCTACATGTCTGTAATATAGCTGTAATAACGTGTGTAACGTGAGCCTACCATCTTCAGGTGTTACTTTCATAATAAAGACTTTCCAAATCTTCTGCTTTTCCTCACTCATTCTCCCGCCGTGTCCTGTTTCATACTTTCACTGATTGTAAGAAAACCTTGTCAAGAAACAAATACAGATCTCTTTCATGACACTTAATTATCCACAGAACCTAAGAAGAAGCCTGTTATTGATGTCTTCTTCTGTTCTTTCTCAAAACTAAGTGCACCCCTGTGTTAGTCTTCACCTTCCTAACACACAGGTTTTAGGTTAGGTTTAAGCATAGGATTAATTAGCTGTATTACTATGTCACAGAAAGGTTCTCACAAATATAGTATGGTGAATGTGTATGTGTGTGTGTGCGTGTTTGAGGAGATGTTTCAGGAAGTGTTAAACACCCCTGTGATGTGATGAACCTCAGGCTGGGGGAATAAAGTGGACCAGATTGAAATATTAGGTGTTGTAGTGCCTTCAGGTGGTGAAGGAAAGATACTGCAGAGAGTGTGTGCGCATGTGATCGTATGAAACTAAGTGCACCCCTGTGTTAGTCTTCACCTTCCTGTCAAATACTGTGAATTTGGGGAAAATCTGAGAACGTCGAATTTTTTACCTAGAAAGCGGAAAGGGCCTTTGTGTTTTTTTTGGGTGGAAAATTTGACGTTCTTGGATTGTTCCCAAATTCACAGCGTGCATTAGGAATGTGAAGAGTTACACAGGGGTGCACTTAGTTTCATCCGATTTCACTCATATATAAACACACACACACACACACACACAGACACAGCAGTAACTGTCCTTCACCACCAGGAGGCGCTTCAACACCTTGAATTTCACTCTGGTCCACTTTATTTCCCCAGCCTGAGGTACATCACATCACAGAGGTGTTTAAAGCAAATGAGAGCGAGAGGAGAGGTAAAGGAGGGAGGAACACTGAGAGACACTCAGGAAGAGAGAGAGAGAGAAATGAAGGAGAGAAAAGAGACACACAGAGAGTAAGTGAGAGTGCGAGGGTGAGAGAGAGAGAGAGAGGGAGGTAGGTGCTTTTTTCTTCTCTCCTCTTCCCGGAGTGCTCATTTACATTTTCCTCTCCGGTTCATCTTTGCTTCCTCTTTGGTTCCTCCTCCTATGTGAGAAGATGGGATCTCCAGCCGTTTCTCTCCTCCTCTCCTCCGTTCTGCTGCTCTCCTTCTCAGTGTCTCGCTGTCAGACGCACAACGACACGGAGCCCGTGGTTCTGGAGGGGAAATGTCTGGTGGTGTGCGACTCCAATCCGTCCTCAGATGGGGGCGTCACCTCCTCATTCGGGATCTCTGTGCGAGCTCCGGGGGCGAAAGTGGCGTTCTCGGCCGTCAGGGGGACGAACCACGAACCGTCTGAGATGAGCAACAAGTCCATGACCATCTACTTCGACCAGGTTCCTGTTTTCACACACTTATTTTACAGCACTGCAGCTCTCAGGAGCACAGGCTGAGCCACACGGGCACGTGATTCTGACATTACCTTACGTTTTTAAAGAATATTGTAGATACCGTTAGTAACAGCATTAACTAATGTTCAGTACCTCATCAGTGCTGCTTTACTGTAGATGTGTGATATGATTATTAATATGATCAAATGTTATATTTTCAAAATGTCACCAAACCCAAACCAACTTTATGTTTATATAAAAACAGTGGAATCTTACATTTTATGAATCTGAGACTTCTGTAAGTTAGGATATTTAGCCATAAAATCTTTACTTTATATTTTTTAAAATGTCATATTTATTCATATATACATTTATACAATTCATTGATTAATCTTTTAAAATATTAAATATTTAAAACAGCCTTGAGTGGTGGTGCTGAACGATTGTTAATCCATTACTCTCTTTTTTTTCTTAAAATTTTTTTTTTAATGTTTTTATTTACTGTGTTTTAAAGACCTGTTTTATATTGATATGAGCAAACATACAAAAAAGAGATTGTCTGTTTTTCTCCACTGAACATCATGATGCTAATTAACACTGTCATAATTTAAAAATGTGAATATTAATGGATGCTTAATTATTATTAATGAGTGTATAATGTTATAGTGTAACAGGAAATGTGTTGAAATATGACAAAAACAACGCTATGGTAATAAATCCTAATACTGAGAAACTTTCAAATTATTTTAAGACAAAGTATAAACTGGATAAATGTTGTCAATTATATAATTATGTCTTATAAATAAATAAATTAATCTGTTTGCATGAACTCCAACCACTATTTTACACTTTAAGGACAGTAGAAACCCCAAATCATGACATATTTATTTAGGAAAACAAAACACAGTGGTGTCTGACACTAACGCACTGTAAACACACACAAGAAACTGCAGTGGCGGCCATTTAGAACCCAGAATCACTTATTCATATCATATTTAAATCATATTTAAAAATGCACACTTAGTAATATGATTAAAGTAAAACTGGTATTTAATCCAAGTGAGTGGTGATTTTAGCATTTCCCACAAGGCTAATTAGCTTTCTTTGCTTGTTAGCGTCACATAGTCAATCAGTTTGGTCTTTAAGTTTGCACTCTAGCTACAACGGTAACTTTGCAAACAGGCAGTGGCAGCTTATCATCAATTAGCATCATTTGAGCTGTATGACACTCGTCTAAACTATATATTCACCACAAAATGGAATAGCGGAGAAACTAGTCAAGTCGAAGAAAATACAGAGATAAAAATTCCTGACTGTAGTAACATTGATGGACGATGAAACGTCTTAAATCTAATTTGTAGTTGTGGTATTTACAATTTTTTTTTTTTACCTTTAAACATCACGTTGAATGGTTAATGTCCAAACCCAGCCATGTTGAATCCCCAGCTTCCTGTTTCAGCTTCCTGTTTCAGCTTCTGTCCTGGAAACATGATGTTCTCCTCTTGCAGGTTCTCGTCAACATCGGCCACCATTTTGACCTGAAGGCGAGTGTGTTCCAGGCACCAAGACGCGGCATTTACAGCTTCAGCTTTCACGTTGTCAAGGTCTACAACCGTCAGACCATTCAGGTGACACAATGATAGCTTTAACTTTCTTTAAACACAACAGGTTTTGATGCTAATGTTGCTAACAAATGACTTAGGACCACTAATTAGCACCAAACAAACTGCATACGTCCATTTAACAACAAACATACATTCAAACAGTGCAAATAAAATATATTTCAACGTATACATGTGCAGACGGCCATTCTGAATCTGCAGTGAGTGACAGCTGACTTAGCTCCAACCCAGACACACAACCAACCCTCACGGTAGCGTTTTTACCAGAATTAATATGAATTTGTGTGTGAAAACATGCTGTCGAAATTTTGGAGCAAAAATGGGACCCAAGTTTTGACCCCCCTATTCAAGGTATAAATCACTCTTGAATTCCTCACTAGGTATCCAAACCCTCACCTGTGTTTTGTTAACCCAGGTGAACCTGATGCACAATGAGTACCCGGTCATTTCAGCATTCGCAGGGGATCAGGACGTGACACGTGAGGCTGCGAGTAATGGAGTTCTTCTGCTTCTGGAGCGAGATGACCGACTCTACCTGAAACTGGAGAGAGGAAACCTCATGGGAGGATGGAAATATTCCACCTTCTCCGGATTTCTCGTCTTCCCGCTCTGATTTCCATGTCATCCATGCCCATGTCGGAATCCTGTTCCTTTAATCCCACTGTACTGCACATTAACAGCGTCTTCACGATTGTGTGCACTACAAGTGGATTTAAGGAGCGCCAGGCTCGGAGTTACAGGAAACATTCAGTGTTTTTCACTCTAATCTCTCTGTACTGTATCTGTAGTTTACTCCAAGCTCATGTTGAATGGAAGTCTAACCCTACGTTCACACTAGCAGGTGATGAGTCTGTCCTGTATACGCTTATAGTTTGTCTCTTGTGGGCGTGTCCAGCATTTTTAAAAATTCCAATAGTAGCTATGTGGTAGCTTATAAAGGTAACTAGTTCAACACAGTTAAATAACACTAATCAGCATGAAAAGCAGCTGTTTGATTTGTGTGTCACATGGTAATATAATAAAAACATAAGGCTAATTTGCAAAGAATCGAGAAAATCTCATCTCCATGTTGTGCATGTACACACAGAAACGTAACATTCACCTGTCTCTGGTTTTCTCACTAGGTAGGTTAAGAGATTAAAAACTTATTTTATGAAGAGGGAATAATATGTAGTTGTGTGTCTCTGATGGTATAGGGATACCGCAAAACTTTAAGGGAAGTGTTCAGTAACCAGAAGTACGTTCTACTTTATTACTGCAGTGTTGGAAATGTAAGGATAAAAAGTCTATACGAACAGTTTTGGGAAGATTTTCTCTCACACCTGTCTCATCTGAACACCGACACACTTCCTGAGGAATGGCTGCGGACTTCCATTTGTGTTTAATCGTCTCATAATTTAAACATTTATTCAGTAACGTAGCTTAACATCTGCCCTTAGACTTCCAGACTTCTTTTCTCAGCAGATGGAGATTAGAGTGAAAATGCTGGACACATCTGAAATAGCTTCCAGTGACCTTGAAGAACCTGGTGATCATCAAAGATTTAATGATGGAGTGATTATCAGGTTTAAAACCAAACTCTTAAGGAAGAATAAGGACTGAAGGGCATGAGGACATTTTCCAAAAGGACTTGTGTCATGATGTTTTATGAAAAATACAGCTTGTATGTATCAGCTTTTAAACTCTCTGATTCAGGATTGAGGATTTTATAGCCCGAGGAACCTAAAAACTGCGTGTAAAGTGTCGTTAAAGAGGCTGTATAAACCAAACGTAATCTAGGCATGGGTTTTAGATTATTTTTGTACTGAAAAGCACGGATTCTGTTGCACGCAGTGTGATCTGTTCAACGCTCAGTTGTTTCATTCAGTAGTTGTCTTAATTATCACTGCTATTAATCCGCTATCACAATAACGATGCGATTCTAAATGTATGTGAATGTAAATAGTTGATGATTATCATGCCATAAACACGTAACACAGAGAATGTAATCGCGACCCACTTCCAAGTAAACAAAACTACAAAGGCAACATGGCTTATATTTGGTTTTTGTTTCGTATTTCTTATAGACCATTTAGAGGATAAAACGTCACTCGATCATCTCTTTCCAAGTGCAGAATGACAGGATTAAACTCTAGCACCTTCTGATTATTTTGGGAGACGTCTATGAACTACACATAGTTACACAGATCCATTATATCATAAGTGAAGGAATTCAAATGAGTTGCCAGTTTACCAGATACACTTAGCGTTAGCTAGGCAAACTCACTGACGAGCTAGCTAATGTTATGATAGTTATACTGTGTAACCCAGTAACCAGCTACACAATGTTATGCTAACTCATATCAGTTAGCAAGCTAGTTCACTTGAATTGAGCCCCTTTTTTCTAAGTTTGATAGCAAGCTAATTAGCATGTTAGGTCAGTATCTTAACGGCTGTGCGGTTTAGGTTTAAAATGTGCTGGATTAATACGGACTTCTTTTATTGTGATACTCTTACAAGTGCGTATATCTAGGATTTTTACAACAAGTAAAACAGACACATGCAGAAATTCAATTCTATGTTCACACAGGTTCAAAAATCATCTGCTTTATTTTTCATGTTTCACTGTCTCTTATTATTGGACACACAGGAGACTTAAAAGACATCCTACCAGTTTGAGTATTTTTTGTGTTAAACGTGGCTCAGAGCGTCTGTTCTGACCTTTATTTTTACCTGCACATGATGAAGCGTGAGGCAAAAAGACATACATAACTAAACAATGCTTTGAAAATTAGCTTAATGCTGTTTTTTTTAATACAAAAAGGTATATTAGCTAACTGTAGTGTTGCTTCTTGTATTCACTTTGCATTGAGTCATCATTAAGCTTTATAAGCCTCTTATATATTAAAAGTATTGTTTATAACAGCAGTGGTACTGAGTAACAAACGGCTATTTCTCAAAATGCTGGCACTAACAGAGACTAAGTTAGCAGCTGAAGATAAATGCAAATATGGTGTAATTTTAGCCACACAAAGTCTTTTTTTAGTTATTAACCAACACATCTGAGGTAAATGTTGATGTTCCAGATCAGTGTGTCTCCTTTTTTACAGTCTCGAACCTTTTACATGGTCTTAAATCAAGACTGCATGCTAGCTAGCTAAATCATTTGCCTCAGTACGCAGCTAGCTTGACTGCCCTGATATTTGGTTGCCTAGCAACAGTGCTGTCTTGATTTTACTCACTTGAAGCAGCATTTGTTTTTGTAAATATTATAAATCCATAGATATTTATTATTTAGCAGAACAAATTTTCACTTTTTTTCTTAATTTAATATTAATATTTTAGATTTCATTTTATTGAAAAAAACAAAAACCCTAACCCTTAGGACAGTTTTGTTTGTGACCTCATTATCTGTATAATGTTTACTAGATAACCAGCCTTTTTCAGAATTCCTGTCATATTGTCATGTCATGCATAGCATATGCATCATGTATGTAATTACAACATGAAAACCCAGATTACAGAAGTGAAACCTTTCCATCTGCATTAAAACTAGAGAAATGGAAAGATTCCTATTCCCTCTGCGATGGCGTCACGCTCTGATTACGCACACGTCTTGCGTCTTGCATTCCAATCATGATGTTTTTTCATATTTCACTCATTTATTTGGTAGACGGCAGAAGTGCGGTTTAGTCAGGATCAGTCCTCAGATGTGAAGTGGAACTGACACAGATGCACCTGATGTGTTCAGAAAAGGCTCAATTAGAGATTCAGACACATAAAAAGCCAAAAGGTTTAAGACACATCCTGTGATCAGAAGTAGATATTAAACAATTAATTTTTATATAGACTACATGAACATTATGAATATTGCAACACTGGTTCTGAAAGTTTTAAACAGACAACAGCAGCGGAAAAACTGAAGTGGATAGTATACGCCATGTTTCTGTAATTGGGTCCATGTTCTTTTCGTTGCAAATCTCAGACATCAAGAAATTCTGTGCAAAATATGAAAAAAAAAAACCCCCACCAAAACCAGGAAATCCAGTTTAACTGAACAACCTGAGAAATCTGACTCTAATCGGTTTTGTGACCATGTGCAAAAGCGGCTTGAAAGCAACTAGTAAAAAGTTGATGCTTTTTTTGCCATTTCAGACAGAAAATCTTTCCTGCTCAATTCAGATTGAAAATGTTTTTTTTGGAGTGTTAAATCCCTTACACTATGTATGAACTGAAATCAGCTAAAATGATAAATAAGTCAGATTCACCCTGTGCTGTACAAACAGAGCCTGGATGCATTTTTCCAGTGTATGTAGATTGAGAAAAAAAATTCTCCACTTTTTCTACATGGTTTCAGATCAGATTTTGAGATCTAGACAAAATGATTTCGGATTATTTCTGGTAAAAATGGATTTCGTGGGTGCTAATTGCCCTAATTTCTAATTTGTGCCCTCTCATCATTAAAAAGCTGCACTGTTACTATGACAACCAATGTGGAGCACATACAACTACAGTGTAAACAGACAAATCAGATTCAGTTCATTTCTAATTAGAGTTTCAACACAGTGAATGCGTCTCAGACTTGCTGAAGTGGTTCAGGTTTAATATGTTTGAAAAGCGCTCTGGAATTTCTCCTGCATTTTTAATAATTATAGTTAATCCTGATGCGATTATAATACGAGTAGATTCTTAATATGCATGAAATGACCCTGTTTCGCAGCAGGCTGTGAACTGTTAAAGACGAGGCTGTGATTTTGAATAATGGAATAAAATGATAAAGATTAATTTATTGTTCTGCTGTAATTGCTGAAAAGAAAAGTCAAGTGGAGAGTTTGTCACCATCTCTCTCCATGCTGGTGGCTCTCACTGTGCTTTTGGCTGGTGTGTGTGTGTGTGTGTGTGTGTGTGTGTGTGAGTTCACCTGCATGCTCACAGTCCTCTTATCCCTGTCATATGGCTTATAGCGGTGTCTCTTCTCCTCTCCGGTGTGAATCCGTCTGGGTTCTTTTTGATGTCTTTCCCCTGTGTAGGAACCATGCTGGGACAGCAGAACCGACCCAATCTGTGACTCCTACACACACACTATACGCAGCATCGGATTCGGCTCGAATCCCTGGATGCTCACGCTGAGTTGCCCTTTCTGAGAGAAAGAGACAGCATGCTTTCCAGAAAAACCCCACAGTCAGGGCATTTAGCTCCCGCAGGACGCCTGCTGCTTCCTGTTCGCTCATTGTTGCAGTGGTTTAGCAGGAAAGCAGGACCTCGACTCTCCTGTGCACTTTACTTAAGAGATTAACACAAAAAACGAGCAGCAGGTTTGCATCTGTACCACTAAAGAGAGACTTTAATCACCTGCAGCTATGCTGCTGAAGCAGAGAAAACACGAGGTTTGGGATGCGTCCAGAATTTAATTACAAGCCTTTAGTATGTATTAAAGACAATCTGTTTATATTCATATTAGTCCATTTATCCCTTAATATTCTAATTTTACCAAGAAATGGCCATCCTGTCAGTCACAGGGGTGTGGCTTAATTATTAAGTATGTAACCATACAGTGTAAATACTACTCTCTTAACGTCTAAGGCCTGACATTAACAATATAACATTTAATTACATACTAAAACTTAAAGTTAGCTAGATTACCTCTTCTGCTAGAGATGCTATGTTAGTGTTAGCTGGTTAATATTAGCTAGATATCTGTCTAAACCATTCTTCTGTGTTACATGACAATCAGCACATCACATCACAGTGGATAAAAGAAAGGCTAACGTCGGATCTAACCAACTACTGTACAAGCAATTAAATCTCACTTCAGTCCTCACATGGGCTCAATTTTACCAGACAGCCAATCAGAATGTATCTCTTAACTCCTTTTATCATTGTGGCTTTCATTTTGTTTACAAACTGGTGTCACATCACTGGGAGATGAGAGAGCAGACAGAACACACACACACACACACACACACACACACACACACACACACACACACACACACACACACACAGAGGGATCATAATTAGGTCGTAATGAGCTGTTTGGTTCATTTGCGCCTCTCAAACACCTGGATTCCCTCCATCAATCTGCTTTACACACACAGGACACGTTAATTCAGTGAAGAAGCGACAGCGAGGCTGAGCCGGCATCTCCACCATCCCTCACGCTCACGCCGTTTATGTGAGCAGATCAGGAACTGGTCTAATAGTAAATTATGTCATCCTTTATGGCATTTTATCATTTATAAATTACACTAGGGGGAAAATTACTTTAAAAAAAAAAACCAGACATCATTTACTGAACAATCCCTACGATTGTGATATAATACTTTTAAGCATTCGCATTTGTCAGGGTAGCACCATTTGTAAGCATGTGATTGGTGCACAGAAATGTTAGAATGTATTTGTAGTCTCATAACATTTAATATGACCAAAGTGTAGACTGTAAAACAGAGCAGTCCGAGTACAGAGCCCTGAGCGACGCCGCCGCCAGTAATTTGTGGTTAAAGAGATTTGTGTTTGTTCATGGTAATGAAATTTTGGTAATGAGAGATCTGAGTTGATGGAAGAGAGAGACAGACTGCAGTAGAATACTAACACTGTCTCAGGCCCCACCCACACTTGGATAAGTACTTTTGAAAACTGTTTTAACCATTCCATGTTCTAAAACTTCGACAATGCAAAAACGTTTTTAAAAAACGTTCACACAAGCACTACAGACCAGTAGGTGGCGATACTGTGTGATAAACTGCTACGTCAAGAGCTGTGTATTGAAATCTGAAAGCGTAAAGAAGCTGAAATCCCAGTTTGAGTCTGGGTTTGTAGCGCCGGGTCTTATTCGAGCTCTCTGTCCTCAGTGTGGTTTGTAGAGCCGGAGCGGATTGGCGCTTCCGCAAAAAACATTCAATTACAAACACATTATCAAATTAGAAATTACCGAGTGCAAAGTAACATTCTGGTCCACACACACAGACAGACATGCGTATATTCAGCATTTTCAAAATGTAGGTTTTTCCTGCTTACACAAAATCCATGAATGCCTACATTTTTTCACCTTTAAGAGTGTTTTCAAAAAGTTTAATTTGATTCAAAATGCTGTTTTTGAACAGACTCAACAGAGGAAAAATGTTTTCAATTGTGTGTATACACTGATAGCATACAGTATGCACAGTACACACCTCAGTCATTAGCGACTCTCACACAGGCCTCGTAACAGCCGTCTCAGTGCTTTAAAGGGATAAATGTGCTCAGAGCTGAGAGCTGACCAGGCTTTCCAAGCAAAGGTGGGTGAAGAGACTCTTCCTTTCCACAATGAAAAGTTTGGGAACTGCTGATCTAAGTTAGGCAAATGTCAAATGTAGCCAAAATGGATGTAAAAACTGCAGACCTGGCAACCCTGCATGCACGCTCGCTCGCTCACCTTACAGCAAGAATAAGAGATGAAAATATAAAATATAAATCAATTAAAATAGAACTGACCTTATTTGATGTGTTTGATCAGGTAACACGATGCATCATCAGTCTCCGTGTGCCAGTTTTCTTTTTTCCCCCTTTTTGTGTTGATTAATGAATCTTTCCTCATTTGTCTCAGAATGTAATTATATTTTACCGCCTCTAAAGCAGGATGTTTATATTCGTGATCTATGATCGCATGTTGCTTTTGTCAGCTAAATGGAGAGGAGCGTATTGACTCTCTTATTCTACCTTTACTGCATCCTGAGAGATTTTATAACCGCCACCTGCACCATCAAATTTATATCCTCCCTTGTATGATAAAGTTTTTGCTGCACCTTAATGGTGAGGTGTTTAATATAAAGTTATTATACATAGAATACTGATGCATCATCCCATCATTAATAAAAAGCACTGTTAAGTTCTGCACTCTGATTGGTCAGAAGGTGGTGATCAGTCAGAGGTAAAGCTGGAGTATCTTCAGCACCGAGGAGTTTACACTGCACTGCGCTCTCTCAGTAACACACGCGGAGATTTTGAAAGGATAAAGAGAGGCTGGTGAGAGAACGAGTGTTTATAGCTGCTATAACGTCAGTGAGATCAGGAACCATTCTGTGCCATTCTTTGATAAATACAAACATTGTTTGCAAAAATTGCTGTTTTGTAAGAGAAATCAAACATTTGTTGGAATGCTGTTTAGAGAAAAATAAGCAACTTTGGGTTTTAACAGTAACTTTGCCATTTCCTATTCTACAATATTGTTTTATTCCTTCTTTAAAAAACCTTCGTAACATAAAATAGACATCATAATCTCACATGATAACAGCATGATTTTTAAGATAAATAAATAAATACAATTTTATTCATGTGAATGTGTGATGATGCATAAACAGATTTAGTGCATGACGCTAAACTGATGGCTAGACCGCACACTTCCTGTACTTAGCTCCAGTGCAAAAAGTAAATAGGCCAACTTCAGCACTGACTTGGCACCGATTTAACCTTGACGCTTAGGAATGTGAGAGGTTACTGAGCCTACTGTATTTATCAGTGTGGTATCTGTTGTGTTTTTTCATTAGTGGAATCGTATCTCGTTGCTCGGAGTTGGAGATTTTTCTCTCTGAAGGACGTCAGGCTGAGTGTAAATAATAAATAAGTGCATCTGCTGGTTCCTGTTTTGTAGCCTGTGCCTGCGTCTCATTAAGTCAGCGAGCTGGAGTTCGGAGTTACGTGTTGTTCTGCTCATTGTCGAGTAACGCCGGAGAGCACACGGCCTAATCAATAATGCATGGCGGCAGCCGCGAGCTTTAAAACCGCACACGTGCTTCAGACGGCCGGGTGCTCGCGCTCCTCTGGAACAGCCTCCTCGAGGGGGCTGCATGAAATTAATGAGACCACACGTTTATTCTTGCCTGTGAGTGTGAATCACAAACACCTTCAAATCTGGAAGCATCTAATGAACACCTTTTCAGGGGAGATGGACTTCATATCCATCAAAGCCAATCAGCTTTTAAAAAAATACTTAATAAAGGCATTAAACAGAATCTGCAGCAGAACTGACTCCAGCATGCTCTATAAAAAAATAAGCCACTGTGTGTGTGAGTGTGTGTGAGAGTGTGTGTGTGTGAGAGTGTGTGTGAGAGTGTGTGTGAGTGTGTGTGTGTGTGT
>JAQQZX010000018.1:428047-440888 GCA_030068355.1 Notoglanidium maculatum
ACACACACACACACACACACACACACACACACACACACACACACACACACACACACACACACACACACACAGCACTGGATTGGGGTCAGAGGCATTTTTAAAGGTCATGCTAGTTAATTGACATTTGGTCAAGTGGGAGAAAAAAGATGGGCTTTTGCTCGGATCAACACAGGCAATTAAACCAAGTTGCTTGTTCAAGGTTTTTATCTTTTTTTGCATATTCTTCTAGCTAGTTTTATACATTTCTGTAGATGTATTTCATTTATATACAACATTCTTGTTTTTATTTCCTTAATTTTCTCAGCCACCTCTGATTAATAAAGCATTTCCTGTCCGTCTCCTTCCTCACAGCAAAACAACAGTGCTTTAAAACGTCTTAAAGAACAGCTTCACCGGGCAGAATTTCATTTTACACAATGAACACATAAAAATGTTCATTTATTAATTTATCTTCAGTAATTGTTTAATTCTGCCTGTAAGAGGCGGGACTAAGAGCAACCTGAACTTAAGGGAACACGGAGTAGAGTCGAGCTCCTCCAAAATTACTCTCATTGCTTTTACACATTTTCCAACAGGAAGTGAAATGAAGATGAATCCGGACCCAACTCGTCTCTAGCGGTACCAACATTACCATTAAACATTTTGGAGTTGTGACTTAAACACATTCTGCGATTTGTATTTTTTATAGAACATGCCCATGTGATTAACTATTTCTTTGCCATCAGCACTAAAATTGTCTGCTCATGCAACATCATGAAACAGTTCCAGAGGATGATTGAGATTGATGAGCGTTAATGAGCCGGAGGATCTGGCCGACGTGCTGGACGTTCTCTCCTCAGACGCTTATCTGAACCGTCAGCATGCGAGCTGACTGTAATGAAGAACGCTCCGTCGAGGGACGACAGAACAATGCTTACAGCCCTCACAGGAGCACATTAGAGCTGAGAAGCTCCAGCGAAACCAATTAAAAGCAGAGCCGAGGGACGGGGAGCGGATCCAGATGATGACTCGTGGCGTGTAATAAACACACGCACTGGAGTCACTGGAAGCCAACAGGACGAAAAAAAACTTAAACTAGAGCTGCTTACTACAGGAACATGGGATATTAACTAACACACACACACACACGGAGTTGTTCATGCAGTCAGGGAGGGAGGGGCGTACTCTCTGCCTCCTGTCAATCACAGGGACACTAACCAATCATGGGCGTCGGTGAACTTATCTATGCGTAAGGAGGCAGACAGCATTTTCCTCTGAGGGGTTACGCCGCCTTGCAGCTCAGTAAGTTGTGGTTGGCTTCACGTGTCTCAGAGGAAGCACGTGTTAGCCTTCACGCTCCTGGGTCGGTAGCTGTCGTATGATTGGGCAGAGTTGGCTGGTGGGCGGGGCCTGGCCATGACTAAATTGTGGAAGAAAAAAACTGGCAAAAGAAAGAGAAAAAAAATATCATGACTTCGTTGCATTTACATACAGAAAATTACATTTATATTTTTCATGTTTTTAGTGTCTCACTTAACATGTAACAAGCTGACCAACTTCCTGGTCATGTCTGTCACTTAGCAGTGTAACTTAATTCTTAATGTTATAGATTGCACACAAGAATATGAGAAATTTGAGAATAAGTCTTTTTATTTACATTTCAGAGTAGATATAAAACATTTAGCTCAAAATGTGCAATAATAAAAACCAGCACACAGCGTTCCTTTTCCCGGATCTAAAATACGTGAGAAAATGTCTGAAAATCTGGACGATTTCTTCCCATGTGTGTTAATGACAAAAAAAAAAAACCAGAAACACGACAACGTGACATTTGCACCTTCACTTCTCCACCATGACCAGAAATTTCATCCCAAAAATATTATTTCTCCATAAACCACTGAATGACAGTCAAAGGAAAAAAAATCATGAAAAGTACCAACAAGAACAAAATGAGGAAAATCCCCCAAAATTCTCTCTTCCCTAAAAACGGGAAACAAACCAGCCTTGAGCTGCTGATGATCACTTATACGATACATCGGAAAATTCACGTACGTTGTTGTCATCATGGGAAGTTTAACGTGTCCTCGCCCTGGTGTTTGAGACGTCCGTGACGGCGACGCCTTCGCAGGTAGCATTATTGTGCTCACGTTTAAAAAGCAGCATAAACACAGCGGTCCTCATTTTGAACAAATTATTTTGGAAAGAACTTCGTACGTCATTTTCAGAGGGCCGTCGGAAAAACATCGGACAGAACGATCATTCTTCACTTTCCAGTTAAAATTCAGCACAACGAGAGCCGGCACACGACGAACGTTACTTTAAAGCTGCAGCACGTTGTTTGGTTTTCTTGTTATTGCTGACGATTAAGGAAACTTTTTCAAACTAGAAAATTTTATTGAAAATGAAATAAAAATGTCTTTCAAGCTTCCGTAAAACGCCGAGTCGGAACTCTGGAGGTGGGATTTAGCCTTCAGTGTAGCAAACTTTCACAGATTCACGCAAGCGCCTCACAACGCGCATACTCAGATCTGAGTGTTTACGGCCGCGTCACGCAGAACCTCACGTTAGCGCTGAAACATTCGGGGTGGCAGGGAAAAGATTATAATAACAAAGTGGTCTCCAAATGCTAAAGAGTTACATACTGCAGCTTTAAAATACAACACTGTGGTAAATAGAACGTAGTATTGGCAGAGTGCCACGAATATTACATCACAAGTCGTCTGTACGGCAAACGATATGAACAGCAATCGTGATAGAGTGAAAAAAACCTGTGTGTGATATTTCACTATACGTGTTGACTTTGTGATGAAGCTCCGCCCACACCAGCTCAGGGATATGTATCACAGCATTATATTTTCACTTGCGAATCACTAGAAATCGTTCCTATGGTTACATTTAGCCAGCTAACGTGATGCGGACTCACCGATAGCGTACGAGTTTAGTTTTCATCTAAGCCGAGTGGTTAGCGAGCGAAACACTCCATGCACGTGATTATGTCATGAGCAGCGAATAAACGGTTACAATTATGAAACGAAAAACAAAATATTTCAACAGCGACGCACAAACCGGCAGATTGAAGTATCACACATTTAAACCTCAGACCAAAGCACGAGACGTTTTCAAGTAAGGAGAGAAGCCAATGTAACGCACCGTATGTGCACCAGCGCAGCGCTCATGTAGAACATCACAAACATTCATATGTACATAACACCTCCATGAGCAGCAGCTCGAACGCCACTCTTACACCACAGGACCAGCATAAAGCTCAGCTGGAAAAAGAAAAAAGTACCAATGATGAGGATAAGTCAGAATAATGAGGGACCTGCGGAGTTCTGCGTGATGTCATCAAGAACTCTTGGCATTCCCTGAGGACAGGAAGGGAGACGACAGGAAGGGGTTCGGGTTAGGGTGTCGGACACGACGTGACCCTGATATTACCATACATTATCTCCTCTTACTCGCTTTCAAAAAAATGATATAGTTGTTATTATCTCCAAACGACCTCGTTGTTGCTCACAGCTGGACGTTAAAATGTACTTTTTCATCAACTCGCATGTCAGTGACACGCCCACTGGGTACAATGCTTCATCTACATGTAATAAAACTGCAGCAAATTTTTATCGTGCAGCAAAATGCACAATTCCGAACCTGGACGGGACATCCCATAATTGCTGCAAATCACCAGTTTACATTAATAAGCTCGTTCTGATACGTTAGCGTTTCCATAGTAACAGCTCATTCGCAGGGACTCGTATAACCAGACGCTCGGCTACTGATGAACGGGTTAAAGGAATCGCCGACGTGGTGACGTTAAAGAGAAATGGATTCATGGTGTGAAGGAGTCTCCAGCGTGAGCGCTGTGTAACACTCAGAGGTAAAGCTGGGGCACCTTCAGGACAGAGGCGTTTACACTGCACTGCGCTGCGCTCGCTGGGAAACCACGACTGTCTACAGCGGCTGTGTGAAAGAACCATGTTTATTCTAGAACCACATCGTACCACATTCGATAACGAATGCAGCGATTACAAGGAAACGGAGAGCTAAACACTCGTAAAATCACACAGCAGCGTAGCGGCAGTCGTGCTTACGCAATCCTTCACGTCGTGTAGATCTGAACGACTCTACGATCCCAAAGACGTCCCCTATCCCCTACAAAGTGCATTATGGGTGTTCACTCTGCGATAGGGTACATCACCCGGACACTAACCTGTTGCAGTAACAATAGTGCGCTACTTTGTGAACAGCGCAGTTTGGAACGTACAGAGGAATCCGCTTAGGGAAATGTAAAGGAATGTATTAAACTCCGGAAGAAAGCGTTTTCGAACAAGCTACAGATGGACAAAAACCATCAGAGTGCAGGGAGAAGGAATAATTAACCTTATTAAAAAACCCAATCAGGGACTAATTACTCAGCGTTACTTGGCTAACACTATCGCTTTGCAAAGCCGGCCAACGTCGGGTTCCAGGTTCAATTTAGCACTAATTATGATTTAGCTACAGCACAAGAATTACACTATTACTGTTGTTTATTACTTCAGTTTAAAATGTGGAAATGTGCACTCAGCTAGCTACCATGACGCACGATGCATGCGTTTCTGACGTTATTTAGAACTTAGCGAGAACTAAATGACTGGTGCAAGCAACGCTGCTAGCTAAAGCTGTTCTGATAACATAGCTAAGGAATTGTTATTATTTTATTTATACCTAATAAAGGCTTGCTAATATAAAAGATGGATCTGTGATTGATTTTCGGCTGGTTGGTTTACAGATAATCCATAAGTTTTAAAACAACAAAAATAAAGTGTAAAAATAGAAAGGAACAAGTTTTGAAGGGTGTAGATCAGGACTGAGCAATAAGACGAGATCAAAATATTGTGATCAATTATTCCTCTTTTTAAACATTTTCAGCCTTTTCCGGGTTTCATTTTATGGCGAGTGAAATATCTTTAGATTTATACCGTGACTCAAAACATCAAAACACTCTCGTGTTACAAATTATCATCAACCCCCAGTAAAACTGCACACTGTTATACGTCCCGTGACACGATATTTCACCGCGAGGCCCTTCCTTTAGTACGGAAAAGTCAAGGAGGAGTTTATAGCTTATTATTGTGCTAGAAAAATTTACAAAAGAAAAAACCCCAAATGTCATTAAGGCAAGACGCCACTGAAAGAGCTCAGGCTCTACCGGTTTTTGCTAGTTTACATCATGGGAAATGTGTTTAAATTAAACAGTTACAGCTGTTCCTGGATTTGACCCTGGAATTAAAACGCACGTTAAACATAATACATGAGCATGCAGGAGTAATACGCTCTGTTCACTCCACCCACTTCACTTCATCTGCTACTTATTCTAACACTGAACAAAAACAAAACATGTAGAAACGGGGAATTTAATGGCACGATGAGCCACGAAAAGATCGTTGGTTCGTTATGACATCCTAAAAAGTGCAAGAAGCGACGTGCGTCCTGTCGGCTCAGTAGTGTTTCTCTTGCAGGTAATCTTTCATTTTGTTGGGTAAAGGCAATTTCTGGATCAGGTCTATGCGCGTGTACTGACGGATCACGAACCGGCACGAGTACTGCAGCGAGCGCACTTGCATAAACCGCGAAACGGGATTGGTCAGTCTGACGGGGTACGTCACAGACCCGGGTAAGCGCGATCTGGAGTAGCAGAACGCGCCGTTTTCCGAATCCCTGATGGAGTTGTCGATGAGCTCCACGATGGAGGTGTGGCCTTCCATGTCGGGCTGCTCGTAGAAGCTGAAGGAGCCGTTGGAATGCTCGATTCGAGTATGAAGTGTCTTTCCTTGCGAACGAAAACTCAAACTTAGAAGATAGCGCTCGTCTGAACTGTCTCGAACCAAAAAGGAACCATCCGGAAGGTTTGTGAGCTTCTCCTCAGCTTCCCATCGTGTGATTGGACCCCAGTACCATCCCTGCTTGGCCAGTTTCTTCAGCTCCACCGTGAGACTCGTGACCACCATCGGCCCGCTGGTCTGCACCGCGTCGTACACCCGCTGGACTCCGGGCGCCGAGTTCGGGTCGAAGCTGAGCTGTTCCAGAACCGAATCGGCTACTTGGGTACCACCGAACCCAGGAAGGCTGCTGACAGGAAGTGGAGGTAGCAGAGGAGACTCTAGGCGTGAGCTTTGCAGCAGAACGTTAGCGGTGTTCAGAATGAGCCGGTTTACTGACGGCTCCATGAAAATGTCGGGAGAAAGGAGGTCGTGACTGATGGAGTCATCATCAGCGTGAAGAGAACACTCGCTCTGAGGCAACACGTCCATCGGCGACGTTCCGTCCAGGCAAAACGAGCGAGGCGGCTCGTCTTCGGAGAAGAGTCCGTCGTCTAAAGGCATGGTGTACTGAATGTACTCCTGAGCTGTGAGACCGATGACTACAGGCACGTGATCGTCCATTTCCAGATCGCCGTTCTGAGGGTCAGGACCCCGACTGCCAAACATCTCGTCTCCCAGGAAGTTCCTGTGGATGGCGTTGAGAGACAAGCTCGAGTTGCTGGACGGGATCAGAGCGCCGACCCGGGCGTTGCACGTTTCCTCCGAGTTCGTCACTCTGAGAGGCCACGGTGTCGGGCTGTAATGGTGGCTCTGTAAAGACGTCGAGCGAGAAGAATGCTGCGATTTCAGGTCGCGAAACATGATGGGCTCCGACGACGACGAGAACGCATCATCGTCGATCGAGCAACCGGACGGAGAACTCGCTTTGACCTTTGGTTTCTGCTTCGTCGATAGTCTCCTCTTCAGGGTCCCCATAAGACCCTCGCTTTTAGAGCGACTTTTAGATCCCTTCAATTCCTCGTTATCCAAATTAGCGCCCCCGAGCTCCTTGCTGTAGCAGCCTCCGTAAAGAGAAGGCTCCGAAGGAAAACCGGTGGACAGGTCCGGCTGCGACACTGCGTACTCGTTCTCTTCTTTCCCTTTTATGCTCAACGACTTTTTGATTGTGTTCAGACTAAATTTCTTCATCCTGGATATTCCCTGCGTGAGAACGAGCCACACAAAACCGTTCCAGAGAAGGAGGAGAAGCAGGCAGCGGCGAACGCGAACACTTTCACATCGCTAATCACGTGAGATGGCCATGCCTAGAAAAGAAAAAGACGGGAAAACGTTATTCAGTTATATACTACATATAAAACATCCACATCTGACTGTCTGTATAGTAAACTACAAGAGACGGGATGTAGATCAGTACTGGACCTGATAATGATCTGAAACGACAGGTGAGTTTGGAACTGATGGTTTCTGCTTTGAAGCGTTTTTGCCATAAATGCCTCATGATGTTGGACACACACACACACACACACACACACACACAGAGAGAGAGAAGAAATGCTGCTATCCTTCCCATGAAGGGTTAAGACCATGAGTTTGTAAGTACTTGCACTACTAAGTACATACTAAGAGTTTGTAAGTACTTAAAGTTCTGTTCAGCATCAGCTCACCCTGTCAGTTCCTGTCTAAAGATGATCACAGGAGTTTAAATAGTTTAAGAAACTTTATCATTTTCATATTGATTCAAATAATCACCACATGTTCACAACAGATGCTCTTAATAGAACCAGAGACATTTTTAAGAGAGTATCTCATAACAACAGATGGGCTCATGAAAGGGAGCAATAGGCCTAAGAAGAAGAAAGCACTGGATGTGGAATTAAAAAATCACATCAGGCGGTGTTGTTCACAGTCTATCCATCTCTCTCTGATACACACACAGACACAATTTCCAGTTTCGGTTTTCAGACAGTCTCCCTCAGGCACTTAGGCTGAAACATGATAAGGCAATGAACACAAGTGTTCTTTATCCCTCATTTTTTGACAACTTACCACCAAAAAAAATAAAATCAGCCGTTCACATGATAGTTTTAATTACCCATAGAAACCTAGAATCATTTTTAAAGTGGCTGAGATTATTGCACTTATCCTTCAGAAGTTTACCATTAATTACTTCTGCACACAAACCTGGAGGATGTGCTTGTTGTCCTTGGACTGCAGAACTGCTGACACATTTGCCACAGAGATGCCAGGTTTAATCTCGGAGGGTACGAGGGCTTTGGCAAGCTGAAAGCAGAAAGACAGAGGATTTAGGTAATGAAGGTTTTCCAGCTTGTTTCTGATCATCTTCCAACTTTGCATTGAAATCAAGCTCCTGTTAATCACGGCTCATCTCACTCGAGTATTTTCAAAGAGTTCAACTATGATGTGAAAATATGTGACAATGACTAAAAAGCAATTGAACTTTTCATTCAGAAAAAAACCCCAAACATTCCCACATTTCATTTCAATTCCTTCATTAGGATCCCACTACAAGGACAGTGTGCCCGTATGTCTCACACAGGCGCTTTACCGTGCCTCTGACAGGACATCCAAGAGGATTACGGCGCTGTTCAGGCCTGTTTTTTAACCTCCCCTCTGTTGTGTGTGGTAAGCATTTTTCCTCTTCAAAAGATTAAAAGCCTCCTTATAAATAATGCATGTAATTAATCAAACATTAAGGCCAGGTCCAAACAAACTGGTTTCTGTATTGTTTAAATTCTCTACCTCATATTTTCCTAGGAGTCCACATTTTAAATGCATATTTTTTGACAGCAGTATGTATGTAAGTGCAAATTAAATGTGCCGGCTCACTCTACCCAGAATCCAATTTGTTGTTTTTGCTTTGAAAAGCATGTATCCGTTACCAGCTAGCTTTCTAGCTAGCTTACAGCAAAACCTCCGCAAATTCACTGTTAGTAATCCCTTTGAAACCAATCTTGAACTTTTTCTTCATCTACGTGTCATAAGTCGAAGCTTTGAACAAAAATCGTCTTATCTAATCTTCCCTTCATGGTTACGCACGAGACAGACTCTGGTCCATTACATCCACAACAACCATATGGAAACGGATCTATGGCCTAGGATGTCACCGGGTTGTTAATTTTTTTTAAAATAAAGACACACACACACACACACACCTCGGGTTGAAGGTGGACACGTTCGTATGTGCGGTGGAAGGGCAGGTTGAGAACAGAGCATCGGCTGTAGGGCAGAGGAGGAGGCTGCAGCTCCAACATCAGATCAGACCGGTGAGACTGAGAGGAAGGAGGCTGAGTGTACTGCTCTGGACACACCACGTGAAGTGGCTAACACACACAAGCACAGTTTTAATACATCAGTAGTGTAATTATGAACAGTGAGGTATAGCCCAATGTGACCTCAAGGTTTGATTTTGCTCTCACAAGCACAGACACCGAGCATATAGCGGGGGAAATCACAATGTGTACCTGAACCTCCTTCAGAAGTTTGGAAACCTGGTGGAAGTTGAGGCGTGTGTCGATGGGGCAGTACACACACTTCATGGCCAGCGGCTGGTATGGAGCCAAAGCATCCAGGTAGGAGAAATCAGGCTCTGCACAGAATGGCACAAAAAGCTCCGATTAAACAATCAATGGTTTTAAACCTTTTCAACAGGACTACTGTCACTTGTTTTCTTATTATTTTTCATGTTATATGACAAACCAGCCAGAACATAAATACACGAGAAAACCTGAAATTGACAGAACATGATTAAAGACATGAAAAATAATAAGAAGAAAGGTGACAGTAGATACTTAAAAATAACATCTCTTTCTGTTGAGATATCGGGGCGACGGGGAGATTGGATGCAGGGATTAGCAGAAAGAAAACGCCACAGCAGTGAAAGAGTATAAATAGAGGAGGCTGTGTATGTGCTCTCTCCTTCCCCCCATGTGAGCACTCCCTGCTGAGTGTAATTAATTTCAGACTTTTCATGTCATCGCATTATGAAAAATCTCCAAATGTTCAACACAAACATCTTTATAAAATCATCAGTGTATTCTTTCATATTTTACACAGACTTGCATGTAAATTGTACACAGCAAACATACAGGCATGGATTATTTATGATGGATTCCAACCACTTGTAGGTAACTCAAGTCGCTCATGACATTACGATAGTACCACTACTATTACTTATCATAGCCAGCATGTTTAATCCATGAATGTTGTGATTTTGACATCAGTCAATGGACATACAAGTTAAAAGTTATTTAAAAACATTCTTAATTAGTCATTGAGAGGTCAGCTAGATGTATGCCCTTGTTCCATACATAGAAAAAAAATGTGAGACTGTAGTTACCGTTCAATCTGTATACACAAAAACCAATATTCTACCAGTAGGAATAATACTTTCATATTTGGGCAGGAATTAACTCTTAATTCCTATTTAACTTGTTATTCTTGTATGCACCATCTCTTGTTATTGCTTGTTAAATGTAACTTACATTCGCACTCACACCAGGCGATCCAAATCGCTCCCCCAAAGACTAGTTGGATTGAACAGTGTGATCCCTCCGTACTGCCCCCGGGAGCAGATCAGTTGGGCTCATGCGCAGCGTGATCACTAACAGCACCCAGGCACCGAACTCAAACGCCATCACGTGCACTTTTTAATTCACTGGAGAATATTGGGGTTAATAACAGGTCTGGCGCTCACCGTATAAATGAATGCAAATTGTAGTTGGTGAATAAAGCTGCAAATTCCTCCCAGCTGCTTCCACAAAATTCTTCCAATGCGTGCGGCACGATTTATTGAAAATTACTGCGTTGCATAATTAACCAATATATACGGCATGTCAGAAGACCATGTGTCACCACGGCCACAATAATCCACGATGTAAAATCAGTCTCCACCATGCTAAGCGAGAGCGCTTTTCTTCAACAGATTAAAGTTGCACTGATGACCCCTGGGAGCAGGAAGTTCAGTGCAGTGTGAGTGCAGACCAGCGAAGGAGTGAGGAAAGGGGCAATCGCTTCCGGGTGTGGTACGAGGCAATCGAACCTAGTGTGAGTACTGAATCTGAATCAATACACTGAGACAGACTGTAATGTAGAACACAAATGTATGACAAAAATTGGAATGTGTATGCATTAGTGTGTGTACTGACCAGTGAAGATGATGGTGTTAAGACTGGATTTGCCCCACAGCTCCATGAAATGCACCACATCCCCGAACCGCAGTGACGGATGCCCCGTGAACACCACACACGGCTGTCTAAAATCGCTGCTGAACTCGCCGTGGACGCTCGGGTAATGCTTCAGCTTGTTGGTCTGGATTAGCTGTATGTGTGTAAATAAGGAAAATAATGGATGAATTTTTAAAAAAAATGTTACATTCTTATATAGGGACCCTATATTGGCTGCTCTCTTGTACATATATATCTTGTACAGTGTCTCAGTGAGCGTGTTTATCTTTTCTCTTCATGAACCTGGCCTTAACCAATATTACCATTATAAGGATGAGATTATAACTACATGAAAAGCTGGTAAATATCCAAAAAAATAAATTTTTTACTGTTAGGAGACACAGTATGTGATTTGCAGAAAGATTGTTCCCAATATATAAATGTGTACGTTTTCAGATGTTGGTATGCAGATTCACCTCAGCATGTGGGAAAGGAGGTTCAGGGAGGTAAGCTTTGGACTGCTTAGTCTGACACAGCCTTAAAGAGATAGAGAGAGGAAAACAGGTAAATAAAAAAAAAAAGACAGACTGTCCTTAAAGCCGTGATATATTTCCATCCAAACTGGAAGTTTCCTGATACCTTTGAAGCATCAGAAAGGCACTTCAGATGGGCTGGAAGTCGAAAGTGAATCTAACAGCAAGGAGAAAGCCTTGTTCCTACAGCAAGTAGCTTCTAAATAGTAAAATTATTTTATTGTCCGAGTGGTAGACAAACTCTTAAAGCATTCTACATTTTCAACCGACGGATAAACGTAGAAAGTAAAATCATGTCGTTTCATCGCAGCCTCTTTACGCATAATCGGTATTTGGAGACTCGTTATAGCGGAAAAGAGCTGTACAAGCGTCAAATTTTAATCAAGCTCTGATCTGAAGTCATGTCGTCAATAAAAATATCCCAAAGATGCATAATCTTCTTTTCAAAAACATAATCTGACAATCATTAAAAAAAAACACCACATATACAGTTTATGCCTGGGGAAATCAATAAAAAGTATGCCTTCATATATCACATCCATCCATCCATCCATCTATACTGCGTCGGGGTCGGGGTCACGATGAAGCCGGGGGTCAATCCTGACTGCGGGTGAAGGGTGGACTACACCCTGGGGAGGTCACCAATCTATTGCATCTATTACCTACTGAATCTATTAGTGTATCCACTAATGTCTTTGAGCTGTGGGAGGAAACTGCACCTGGAGTAACAGGAGGAAACCTACACAGTCATGTGGAGAATATGCAATTTCTGCACAGAAGGGCCTAAATTATTAAACAATGCAGCTCATATATTTAGGAGCAGGAACCTTCTATCGTTTTGCAGCTATGCAAATGTTTAACAAAACACATTTCTGGCCTGATCGACAGAATTTAGGTATTAATTGCTTTCTTGGAAAAACAGCATAACGTTTCCTTTTGTCGTGATCAACTCCGGAGCTAATAAGACAATGATGAGACTGCATACCACTCTGCAAATATCTGCGAGAACTCCAGCGAGCTATTGGCCACAGGTGAGATGAAGTAAAAAGGTGTGTTTCCCAGGTTAGCAGAATCCATGAACTGGTAGAGGCACTCCAGCAGGTCATAAATCACACCGGAGGAGTAACACGGCACCAGAACGTTCCCTCCAGCTCGGATTGTCATGGCTGAGAAAGAGAGCGAGAGAATGATAGGGAAAAAAGGTAAGTGAGAACGAGATAAATTAGCAGCAGAAGCAGACTAGGGTTTATGAGTCACTTATAAGGAATGCGGCACTGACAGAAATAAGAGATATGACCTGTGTGTGTGAAATGCTCCTCACACACAGCATCGTGTATTATATATA
>JAQQZX010000018.1:450040-474224 GCA_030068355.1 Notoglanidium maculatum
ACACACACACACACACACACACACACACACACACACACACACGCACACACAGGGTTCTGCTGTGTCCGCGCTTTCCTCGATAATCAGGACGAGAGCGTTATGAACTGCGCCAAACTTCCCTGAAGCGAGGCAGATTTTGGCTTCTTCCACACAGACCCTGTTTTTTTCCCCCGTGTCCTCTGTAAAACGCTCCCTCGCTATTCAGACTTGATGAGGCTGGATGTAAAATGCTGAAAACAGTTTGTTCAAGCACATAATAAACCCAAAAAAAGCAAAGCGCTTACTCTGCTATAATGTAGTGATTAAATCTGAGCTCGGCTCGGACGCTCCTGCACTGTTGTACAAATTCATCAAACCTGTCATTAACAAAAGTGGTTTATTCCTCTTACACTACAACAATCTGACCAGGGGGACAAATATTTCATTAATTAAAGAACATATCATATTTTTTTATCCATTTATAGTTCCCTCACCAGCTTCTCTTTCTTCTCTCTCTTGAAGTTAATAAGAGAAACTAAAGGTGGCAGCGTGTGTTACTGAGAGAGCGCAGTGCAGTGTAAACTCCTCTGTGCTGAAGATGCTCCAGCTTTACCTCAGACTGCTACACAGCGCTCACACTGGAGACTCCTTCACAGTCCCTGGTAATGAGCCGTTACTATAGAAACAATAGCGCATCAGAGCGAGCGAATTAATATAAAGCTGTCAGAGCCGCTGTTATAGAGAATTAATCACCACCTGCTGACCAATCAGAGAGCAGAACTCAAGAGGAAACAAGCTGTTAAATGTTAGTAAAGTGTTTCAGCATGTAGCAGCTGTATGAGCACCAGAGCGTAGGACTGAAAACCTCAACAGATTCTAGGAAGTTACACATACACCTTTAGTGCGCTATGCTAAACTAGTGGCTATATGCTTCCCTTAATTGTTAGCAACTTTAGCTTTGTAGCTCCAGAAGCAGAAATCAGGTAATAAACACTGAGTGTGTCGGTTGACTAGCCGGCTGCTTGCTAGGCCACAACAGCGCAGTTTATAATCAGCTCTCCTTTTTAAATCAGCTGCTTGATTTCATTTGACAGCTTTAATTTAAGCCAGGTGAGGATGAGGAGCGAGCTCGGCTGGTCTTCTGCCACTCTCTTGCGGTTTGGCCTCGATCCGACCTGGACAAAGCCGCTCTTTTACGGCTGTCACTGCTTTTGCGGCAGGAGAAAAGAGAGCAGGGGAAATCAAACACCTTCTCCAAACAGCAGAAAGGTCAGAGATGATGTGATTTGGGAAAGACCATGGCCCCGTGAGCCACTTTCACTAAGTCGCCTGGACTATAAGTAGCCCGTGGCTTTATTTACATGCATAAAACCCAGCACCACATAAACACCGGGACTGGGACGCAGCGTTCACGCTCATACAGTGCTGTGTTTGTGTGTGCAGTTTGGCTTCGGAGTCATGAGGGGTAAAACACACACACACACGGGGTAAATAGTGCACTTTGTGTTTATCTTTGATCTCATTTTAGTGCAACACTTGGTTTGTTATGCACGAGTGACGTGTGCGCGTGTGTGTGTGTGTGTGTGTGTGTGTGTGTGTGTGTGTTAAACAATGCACTCCGGTTGTGTAATGTGTTTAACAAAACATGAGGGTGAAAATAAACCAGAGTTAATGTCGTAAATTCAATCTGATGATCTGCAGAAATTTAACAACAACAAAAAAAACGCACATCTGGGAAGCTGGTGTAATTCTGCTGGCTCACATCGCACAAAAATTCTTTTCAAGAGTGTCGTCTTACAGCACGCAACGTGATGTTTAGTGTCAATGCGACCGACAACAAAGTATGAGTCAGTGAGAGAAAGTTGCAATTATACTGTAAGAATTGCAGCGTCCAGTTGCTGCGGCACTCATCTAAAACCCACCAACAGGAGGACGGCAAACTCACGGGACGGCTACACACACAGCGGCGGTGATGGAGAAACATAAACAGACATGCTAATTCACAGTAAAACAAATCTGCTCATTAGCTCACTAACTCACTTGAGTCTGTTTTCCACATCAGCTGACTTCCGGATGAGTGATGACGTAATGAGGACGCAGTCGTGTTCCTTCATCGCAGGTTTGTCGTTAGAGGAGCTTCACCGTGTAATCTGACACGGCGTGAACACAGGCTATCACACAGAATTTATTTGGATCTCGTACAGTCTGCTGAGTAATAATCAAAGCATGCTGAAATCACAGAATTCTTCTTTTTTTAAGGAATAGTCCAGAGATCCTCAGTATGTAGTGCTTTTCTGTTCAGCAGGAGAAGGAGGCCAGCGGAGGGCAGTGTGCACAAAGACATGAACATTCCTGGATTTTCCACAGAGAGATGGTTTAATATCTGTGTGTGGGATGTGTATATATTTATTAATTGATTTATTTTTTTTGATTATATGTATATGTATATAAGTGTGTGTGCTGTGAGTCTGCATTATATGTCTGCTTTTTCCTCCTCATTAGTCATCGGTATAAATCAAACTCTCCTCAGTTCCTCCAAGTCTGAGCGTCAGAGCTGTGAGTTTAGGCAGCACACCATGCACTCATAATAAAGCAAATTTTATGATTTAATTACGTTTATAAATATTACTCTGGAAATAGGCATGCATGTGGGGTGGGGGGGGGTGCATGTGTGTGTGTGTGTGTGTGTGTGTGTGTGTGTGTGTGTGTGTGTGTGTGTGTGTGTGTGTGTGTGTGTGTGTGTACTTTGCGGGGGTCAGCGGCAGGTGGGCACCGGGGATCCGTGCCAGGTTTCAGGACACCATTTTTAGCCTGGTGGAAAATTTTGCAAAGGTTTTTCAGGAGCATTGAAGGGGTAGTTTGGGGCTGTTGGTAAACCTGTGGGCGAGAGAGAGAGGGAGAGAAGGGGAGAGCGAGAGGGAGAGAGAGAGAGAAGGGGAGAGAGAGAGAGAGGGAAAGAGAGAAGGTGAGAAGGGGAGAGAGAGACGGGGCAGAGAGAGAGAGAGAGAGAGAGAGAGAGAGAGAGAGAGAGAAAATGTACTTTTACTGTACAGGTTTATTGCATGTCGCACTGTAGGAAGAAATGCCTATGAAACCTGGGCCGAGTTCCTCAGCAGACTGTAAGAGTGAACATACTGTAGATAAATTTCTCATTATATTGCAGAAAAGCTGAATTCCTGATTCTGATTGGTCAGAAGGTGTTCTATAACAGCAGCTCTGACAGTACTGCAGCTGTACATCACAGCTTTATATTAATGCACTTCTTCTAATACCTTACTGTTTCTATAGTAACAGCTCATTCACATAAACAACTTTAAAAACACGTGTAATCGTTGATATGGTTTTCTGTAAGGATGTGATTCTGTATCCTGTATGAAGGAGTCTCCAGTGTGAGCGCTGTATAACAGTCAGAGGTAAAGCTGGAGCATCTTCAACACAGAAGAGTTTACACTGCCCTGCGCTCTCTCAGTAACAGGGCCAGCTGAGATTAGTTTTTTTAGAGAATAAAGAGAGGCTGATGAGGGAAGGCGCGTTTACAGCTGCTATAACGTAAGAACAGGAACTAACTTGTTCCACAGATGTTCCACAACATTATATGTAACTATAAATGGATAATACTAATAAGTAAAAAACTGCTAATAAAACAGGGAAAAAAAGGAATATAGAAAATAACCAACTTTGAGTTGGTAACATGCATTACAGCAGCTATAAACACTCATTCCCTCAGAATCACTTTATTCTGTCACGTTACTAAGAAACTGCACAGCGTAAACTCCTCCGTCCTGAAGATGCTGTAAAACTTAACATCACAGCTTTACCTCTGACTGTTACAAATGTCTCCAACACTATTTTTTTGTGAATTTTGAGTTCCTGTCATTGAGCTGTTACTATAGAAACAATAACGTATTAGAGCGAGCGCATTAATATAAACCAGTGATGTGAGCTGCACTATTGTCAGAGCTGCTGTTATAGAAAATTAATCAACACCTTCTGATTTGAGACTTGAACTCTGTGGTAAACTAGCCTCAGTAACATGCTGGTCAGGTAGGGTCATGGCGTCTCATGGGGCTGATGTAAGATGTTCTCTGTATGTCACTTTTGGACCGAAAGTGTTCCGGCTGTAAGGTGCGGTCTCATTACGGTGGAGTTTTGTGTTTTGGCTGCCGGATTCAGATGAGTTCATCACTGTATGTAGGCCAGATAAAAATATAAGCAGCTCTGGGCCACCACTCCTCTGTGATCCGGGGTTAAGTGAGAACTCATGGCTAAAGAATCCTTTTAGGATTTGTGATTTTTGCCTGCAACAGCATTCTCGAAGCACATTACTGTGGAGTGCAAACCTACAGAGAATGAGAAACTAATTCAATTTGATTAATATCTCCCAAACACTGCTCCCTCGCTAGTAAGCAGATGGTTCAGGAGCAATAAGTGAGATACACATATAATCACACATCACCTGAACGGGAGGCGTCTCTAAAATTAGTCCCGTAACGTCTAATCTCAGTTTTACTGCGACTCATTTCCTGTTGTTCCTCCTCACGGGAATCTGTCTCATTTTCAGCAGGTTTAGGTCATGGTTGAATTGAAAAAAAAAAAAAACATCCTCAAATAGATGTGCTATTTGTGTGGTGAGGGTCAGTGTGTGAACATTTATAACCCGTTATCATTATGAAAACCAGCAGAGCGAGGAGAAGCCCCACCACAGCGCTGCACGCATGTCAGTATCGTGTTCATTAAACCTCAGCGTGGGAGCGAGAGAAAATAAAGCTTACATGAAGGTAGTCATTGCTGACCCGCATATACATCACACACACACACACACCCACACACTCACACACACACACACACACACACACACACACGCAGGACTCTATATGAATGCACACACCATGCGGTCTATACGTATTTCCAGCTGCAGGCCAGAGGCAAATGAGGCAAAAATGTCAAACACATGTTGGTCAGTGTGTAATCAGAAACGCGTAATTTCAGGGGTGCGACTTGCTAAGATCAACAATGACTCAGAATAACAGCACATTACAATAGATTAGCATGTGCTACACACTGAACTGAACTGGACAGAACTGGAATAGACTGGTACATGAGAAAAACTTTGCTAAATTTGATAACTGTTCTATCGTTAGCTAGCTAACCCACAGTTCACACTCGCATGTGAGAAAGCAACAGTTCATTTTCTACATACATGCGACACAGAGCCATGATTTCAGTTCAGTTCAGTTCAATTATAGTATAAATGTATTAGCATTATAGTAAACAGGCTAATCACAAACTAGTATTATAGTAAACAAGCTAAAACACAAGCTAGCATTAAACAGGCTAATCACAAATTAACATAAGCAAGCTAAAACACAAACTAGCATGATAGGAAACAGGCTAAAATACAAAGTAGAATTAAAGTGAACAAGCTAAAACACAAACTAGCGTTATAGTAAACTAGCATGTAAATTAAAATGTAACCATGGTAACGGCGATGCTTGAAGTCGAAGGATCACCTGCTTGGCGGTGGCCTGAGATACGCTGTGATAAGCGAGTAAAAACAGCAGAAGTGTGTGAAACCTGCATGTGTGAAGTGGGCTGATGCTAGAGCAGTGTGTGCGTACATGTGTGAGTGTGTGAGTGTGTGTGCAGTGTGTGTCGTTCATCGTCACGTTCCCGTTGCTGTGTGGTTTTGGAGTCATTTCCCGGCCGTGTGACCTGCGAGCTCACCTGTGTGTGAATTTTGACACCGCTCTGATGCATGCCTCTTCTCTAAGGAGATCTGGAACCTTCCTCCGGATCGCATGATGATAACAGATGAACAAACGCTCATAAACATCTGGAGGCCTTTCAGAAGCTGCTGGAGAATCACCTTCTTGGTTTCTTACCTCTGAGAGCCCTTTACAAACAGACATATAGCATCAACACACACACACACACACACACACACACACACACACACACACACACACATCGTAATGTTCTTGTGAGGACCTTCTATTGACATAATTAATAATGCAGCTAATTTATTCTATGCTACACTTACGTCTAACCCTGACTTTAACCGCAGGATATTCCTATTCTTGATTGCTAGACACATTTTCATTTTTTTTTCTTCAAATAGCTCTGCAGTTCAGAACTCAGTAGTTTTGTTAGCTGTTAATGCTAACTGTAATCACAGTGTTATTTTAGCCATATAGTCTTTTCTTGCTAATTTCTCAACACCTCTGAGGTAAATGTTGATGTTCCTGATGAGTTTGCATCATCTTACATTGTCTTTAACAGTAATGAGACAGCTAGCGAAACGGTACACCTCGGTCACTAACTAGCTTGTTCTGTGTTGCCTAGCAACAGTGTTACCATGTCTGACCACTTTTCATCATGAGTGTGTTTAGCTTTCCTTTACTGAAACACGTTTGCTTTGGTTGTGTCTCAAAGCCCCCTTTGTGATAAAGTAGTGTTACAGTAACCAAACAATGTAGTGTTAGAGTAAACATTAACTACAAACTAGCTTTACTGTGAACAGGCTACCTACAAAAACAAACTAGCACCATCGTTAACAAGCTAACACATTAACTAGCATAACAGTAAACAAGCTGAACCATAAACTAGCATTGTAGTAAACACATAAATTATAGGTAAATTAGACAGTGAACATACTTACCCCAATTAGAGTAATCACAAATTACCATTATAGTAAGGAGGCAAAAACTAGCTTTATAGCACACAGGCTAATCACAAGCTAGCTTTATAGTACACAGGCTAATCACATGCTAGCTTTATAGTATATATACTAAAGTATTTGGTTGTTGTTTTTTTAAAGTATCAATGTAGCTTAAATGAGTTGCTGGTTTAATAAAGGGGGAGAATATTTAAAATAATTATTGTTTAAAATAAAAATGAAAATGACCTCAGTAAAAAATAAAAGAATCTATATTAGCTATGTTTTTCTTTGTGCGTTTTCTTTCAGGAATGTGTTCTCTTTGGATAGGTTCATATTTAATTTACAAATATTATAATAGCCCAGAATTAAGATCAGTTATGACTAAAAAAATTTATATTACTACTACTACTAATAATAAAATTCCCAAAGATTTCTGAGGTTAAATGTTCTGTCCTATTCAATTTAGAAAAAGCTTCGGAGCTTTGGAGATTTGGAGCTCAGCAGGAAGCAGTCACTGATAGAGAGCGGCAGTAGGAAACGAGAGTGAGGAAAAGTCACACACACACACACACACACACACACACACACACACACACACACACACACACACACATATGATCACAATGGCCATCTTTGTGTGCGTGTGTTTTGAGGTGTGATCAGCTTTCAGTTTTTCATTCTGCAGCTTGGCTAAGCTCCAGAGTGAAATAAATAAAGCACAAAGCAGCTCAGTTACACTCACACACACACACACACACACACACACACAGAATCATCTTTGATCATATTGACATTTATTTTAATGAATAATAACACATATTCCCCTGCAGGAGGATTATTCGGGTTAGATAATAACGACTGAGTAACTGATGCGTAGGCAGGTGCTGATAATCACTTATAGGGTTCATTACAATATTCAGATGTGATATATTTGTATTTTGTTTAATATTTTATTTAATTTTGTGAAAAACATAAACAAGACCAAGTTTTTAATAGCTTATGGAAATGGAATATATTGTAATATACTGTTAAAGTTTTCCTAAACATAAATCAAATATATTTTCTGGTCTATGATCATCTTAATGATATTGTGTGTTTTGCGTGGGTATCGTCTGTCTTCATACCTTTTGTGTACTTTAAACATGAATGTATATAATGTGTAGTAATAATGAACCCTTAGTGTAGTATTAATAAAGACGGCGTATATTGTGATATAAAAATGTTAAAATCTGCACACGCGCACTGAAAGTGTAGCTTTATTCAGCACGGATGAATAATAAATACTTATAGTAACGTTTCACCGTCTATTCCCCCATCCCACTTTCACACACACTCACACTCCTCTCTTGGCAAATTATCTGAATTTTTTCAGAGTGCTGAGTGACTTTTCCTGGCCTGCCAGGTCGAACTCCACTGCGGCGGCGACACGACAAAGTACAAAAATAGAAACTTCATTGACATCGTAAAGTCATAACCTTGTATAAGGAAGGTGTTAATACGGTTTATATACACTGAGTTGCCGTTTGATCAGGTTCACATACACTATAGATGCAGTGCATACAATCTGTTGCTTTGCACAAATGTATTGGCACCGCTACACCATGTTCATTAATCAACAGGGAGCAGCACTGAGCAGATGATCTTCAGGTGTTGTTATTTTTTTCCCCACAACAGCAGTGACACATATAATTAAAGTGTCATTTACATGATAAAATGGAGTCTAAATACAGTGTATGTATTACTAATAAACTGGCAACCCAGTCAGCATGTAATCAAAACTTTTATGTACAGATAGACGATCCTTATAAAATAAAAAGAACTTGTTAACAAGAAATAGAACAGTAGACAAAGTCCAAAGAGGCCATGCTAATTGTTTTTGTCATTTTTCGGTCCAATTCTCTTGAAAATATTTTTCTAGTGATTCCACTATTGTTTTATAGAGATACCGAAGTGAAAGATTTGGCTCATGGATCCGAACCTTTGATTTTACAATTCTTTTCAATCTCTTCAATTTCTTCAAACAGGCACCGTACAATCCAGAAGTGGTATTTGTGTCAGAATTAGCATGTTCTGTTTTAGAAACACAAGCTAACCTTTAGCCATGTACCTATACACAACATCTTGCCAGCATTAGCTATTTAGAAGCTATCTCGTCATGTGATTTTGATTATCCTTTATTATTTGTCCATTCACACGGAACTCTGAAATTTTCATAAGTTGTTCATAAGATTATTTGAGACACAATGATTGATTAGACTTTATAATCATTAGCTGGTCTGCAGGTTAGCTGATTTAAAAAAATCACAACTTTTGAATTATTATGGCATGAACTGACGTGGAAAAAATTGGAATTTTCTGTTTTAGCATCAGTAACACAGCTTCTTAGCTAATTAGCATAGCTATTGTTACCTGTACAGTAGTGGATATTTGACACAAGTAGCTGTCCATGTTCATCTAAAGCTAGGCTAACTACTGTTTTAAGTGATAACTTTACTGAAAGACTAGCTAATGTTAGATATTGTATTCTGTTAGCTACAGTATCAAGCTAACTATTGTGTAAACTGCTAGCAACAAATTGATATTGTGTAAGTTCACTAGCATGCTAGCCAACATTTGGAAGGTGTGCTTGCAGGTGTTAGGGCACACTTTTACACCTTGGTGGCTAACATGACAGGATGAGACAAACATTCCAGGTACCTCACAATAATCAGGAACAGTCAGATAAAACCCTGACTACTATGCTATCTAGCTAACATTAGTACAATCTTCTCTCGTCAAGAAAATGGGACAGAAAAAATGAACGCTTGGCCTCTGTGTCCTTCCGCAGTAACGTTTAGAGAAAGAATCATTTACAGCATGATATTATACAGAACATGTACACAAAGCTGAAGTCCGCTGCTTCTCGATTAGCCATATGGTTGGCGTTAATGTCTTTTTTGTGTCCGCTGAGAGATTTTTTAGCTCAGCATGAGGAACGCTGTTATTGTTGGCCGTCGTGCTCCGCTACGGCATGTGTCCTTGCACTGGGGCTTCAGATCACCGCAAAAACTCGGAACGCTTTTCCTCCTGTGGGATTCCGCAGGCTGGAGGGAGGAAGAAGAATAATGGCTGTTCATTTGGCTTCACACACACACACACACACACACACACACACACACACACACACACACACACACACACACCATTTACATATTTTATGAGTGGAGTCACTAAACCCAAGCCCTGGGTGGTCCTTTTATCCTCTTCAAATCGAATAGGCTTCAACTCAACCGCAAATTAAATTAAATTAGATCAGCTGATTTAATGTCCAACTGAAACCAGAATGACATCATTGGCACACTATTCCAGTCGTCCACTGCACGATTGCGCTTTCCCTAACCCTGACATTAAAGAGTGTTACATCTCACTATCCCACAGCACTGTGTTGATAAATTTTCTATAACAGCAGCTCTGACAGTAGTGCAGCTGCACATCACAGGTTTATATTAATGCACTCGCTCTAATACGTTATCGTTTCTATAGTAACAGCTCATTCACAGGGACTTGTACAGCGGTTATACGTCCACTAATAATAAACGGATTAAAATCACTGATATGTTGAAGTTTTCTGTTATTTATGTATCATCAATGGAAGGAGTCTCCAGTGTCAGCGCTTTGCAACAGTCAGAGGTAAAGCTGGATCGTTACATTTTCCGGCGTCCTCAGGACAGAGGCGTTTATGCTTTATGGTCTCTCAGTAACATAACAGAAGTTACCGCTCTGATGTGATTCTGTTCTGGGATGAGCCGCTGTACTGTCGCCTCTTGTCCACTGGCATCACATCCAGGTAGCCACCCGAATCATTCTGAATCACACCGGCATGAATCGCAGCCCGACAAATACTGGAGCTCTGTTTTAAAAAAACACACAGAAAAGCGAGAAAGAGAGATGAGTTTCAGTAAATGCTAATTTAGAGTGCATCCTCAAAGCATGTCAGGTCACTAATCACCAATGATTTGATTTCCCACGTCTACCTGATGTGCAGCACTGAACCATATAACATCCTGTTTGAAGTCTGCTAAAAGTCGTGTTAGAGACTCGGCAAGTTCTCTGGTCTGATGAGAGCAAAATTGATCTTTTAGCCTTGGTACGAGCCTCTACATTTGGTAGAAACCCAACATTGCTCATCGCCCTGAGAACACTATCCCCACTTTGAAGCATGGAGGTGGAAGCATCATATTGAAAGATACCTTCTTGGCGGCTTCTCTGAAGAATGCACCCTAAATCCTGATTAATACTTTTTCATAATTTTTCTTCCAGGCTTGTTTTGATAGCTCCTTGGTCCTCAGGTTCTATTTGTTTATTTGTAAATCTGTGGCCTTCCATTTTCCCACCACGTTTATGGGGTAGGGTTAGGGTTACAGACTGTATCACTACAAAATGTGGAAAACCAACAAATGCCTAGATTAAATATTTTTTTAATTAATTCTTTTTGTTTAGTTTTCTTTCACCTTCAGATGTTAGACACTGTAAATAAAGGTAAATATTATTTCCAATTATTTCCACTTCAGTACGAAGTAATAAGTTAAGATAATATGCACACAGAACTTACATCTGCGTAGTAACGGCTCCCGATCACACGCGCTCGGCTGTTATACAGGCAATTACGAGGACAATACAACCTGAAAAAGCAAACAATTCATTTAAATAACAGAGAGCAGGTCATTAATTACACGCGTTACTGATTATCGGCTTATATGTGCATGCATTATCTTTAGAAAGTCAAATAAAAGTCAATAACCTTGGACAATGTGTGACGGGCTTTTTGAAAGGACAGTACTCAGCCACTGTCATGTCACAGGATATCGCTTTTACTGCAGGAGAAAAGATGAAATCCTTAACAGCTTCTGTTCTGATGTTCATGCACATGGTTGTTTATTAGTTATGCTAATGTAATGTGTACTGACCTGGTACCTTTGACACGGTGAAGGCATTAGCACTCTGCTCTTTCCTGTGGAGGAAATGGATGAAAAATAAAAGTCAGTGCTGGGTTTTCCTCCGTGTGTCAGGGAGTCAGTGTGACGGAGCTGAGCAGCTCTGAGACTTACGCCTGCGTCTGAACTCTGTTTTGGTAAGACTTGGTGAAACGTGTTCGTCTGCCGACTCTCGTGACGTCCAGCCAGCCTCCGTCATCGTCTATAATCCCGGCGTGCAAACCGGCACCACAAATACTGGATTGCTGAATGAAACAGCAATATGAGCTTTAAATGTGTTTGTTCAGTAACACTGTATTACCTACATGCATGTTTCGATCTTTTTAATCAACTGAGCTTAGTCTTAGTTGCTGCTGATTGGCTGGAATAAGATATTGATGGTATGGCAGAGCAATATGCCAATATATCAGTATATATCCGTATTGTGATAAATTATGTCATAATACCCCTTTCTGAAATATTGTGGACATTCTGATATCATTTTTAATATTTATGTTTTTTCTAAATAACAATTATTATAACTTTAATTGGAAACAGCTGTTTGGTTATTAATATTTTACCTGATCCTTTGTAAAATGTATTTTTACATTTTTACATATTTTACATTGTAAAATGTACAACATCCATCTTTTTTCCCTCTTTATGTTAATAAGACAAAAACACAGCTCTCCTTAGAGAAACTTTCACTATATCAACAATTATACACATTTTTAAAACAATTTATGTCTAATGTCCACCGTACACATGAATGTATTAGAATGAGCATGTTAATATAAACCTGCGATTTGGACCTGCACTCCTGTCAGAGCTGCTGTTACAGAAAATTAAGCAACACCTTTAACACTGACCAATGACGATCCAGAATTCAGCAGCGCTGTGATATAATCTAAGGTAATGAATTATAACATACAGGAACCCAAACAAACTTTTGCATTTGTTACGTCTTTAATCACGTCTGAGCAGGGTGCGTTAATAAGCTGGACCAGCCGTGTTAAATCAGGGATAAATATAAAGTGCTGCTGCCCTTCATCACCGCTGCCTGACTTCCTGTTCCTCATTGTTCTACTTGGGAAAGTGTGACTGTGTGTAATACACATGATTGTAGTTTAAACGACGTACCACGTCATAATATCCCGATCCCAACACTTTTCCGTAGTTGTTTAAACAACCAGGTGGACATTCATACCTGTTAATAAAAAAAAATTAAACTTATGTGGTTGTGAAATAACAAGCAATAACAAAAAGGGTGATATCTGAGTGCAAAACAACACAGTAAGATGACAAAGTAAAGTGTTTACCTGTTGCAGGTGGTTCCTTTACACCGATCCCGTAACTTTACATCACACTCCACCTGTTGAGCTGCAAAACAGGACGAGACAGAGGACATCTGACTGACAGGAAATCTGGCAGGAAGTGTTCATACACACGGTTTGGGCGGAGCTCACGTGACCGAGACTTTTTAAAGAGTGTAATGTTCAAGCTTTGCTCTTAACACTTTGTTCTTTTTTAAATCAGTTGTCTTTGCTTCTTGGCCTGGCTGCAAAGCGTCGTTTGCATATTGCAACGTGATAGGCTGCTGTGTTCTATGACGCAATAACACACACCTGTCACATGGTCAAGCTTAATTCAGATTGTCCACTCTGCTGTTTCTTAAGAGCATGTTCCAAAACCATTCCATTGACAATTTCTTGACATTTTGATTATCTACATACTTAAAAATTCCACAAAAGAATTTGAACTTTAAAGGTTAAATATACCAAAGATGTTAATTCAGCACTGTAAGAGTTTATTAAAGTTAACACATTACACAGTAGTAGTAATTAGAGTTAATGTAATAGTGTAAGAGTTGCATAAGTGTGAACGTGGATAAAAGCTCTTACACATTTGCTCAGTGCTGATGATCTCGTTCCTGTCCAGGCCGTGGTTACGTGATGGTGTTGATGCCGGTGTTGGTGCTGGTGTTGGTGTGTGTGAGTGATCAGCAGGTGGAGATGACTGGCTGTGCGATGGCTCCGGCTCAATGTAGTTACTCTCCTCTGGCTCAGGGGCGAAATATCTCTGACTGCCATCATCTGAATATATAAATATATAAATAATCGTAAATAATCTCAAGTCAACACCATCTGCTGTCAGAACAGTAACAAACGCAGGAGCAATCTGAGTGCTCATTAACACCCACAGTGTTGATTAATCGTATTTAACTTATTTAATTAAATATTGATCACAGTGGGTGTTTATTCAAAGGTTATTTATTTAAAATTATTTAACACTAGACTCTAATTGAATCCTGAAGGTCTTAATTCCACACTGTAAGTGTTAACCGAACAGCCCAGGTGTTAACAGTAAGAATACAGTAGGTGTTAAATGAACAAACGGTGGTACCTTTATAGCAGAGGTTGTCCCTGCAGCCTCCTCCGTAGCTGGATGGACACGCTGAACACGGGTGGCCATGTTTATAGGGCGCATGACCCCACCAGTTCCCCCTAACATCATCACAACACCACTCAGCTACAATGAAACACTGTTATTTACTAGTTATTGCTTGGAATTTCTGGGTTTTTCTGAGCAATCATTTGTGTAGGGTTAACTGCAACTGAGCTAAATAATGTTAATGAAGGGAAAACTGTTTAGCGCAGTTGCTTTACATGTCAAATTCAAGTGCAAATAAATCCTACAAGGGGTTGTTTACTTACGGTGGTGAGTAATTACACACTAGATAGACGGCTTTGGCCCAGATCATTCCCCAGACGTTCATGTTGTAACACACGTTGATGGCACAACCAATTTTATTGCTGGTGGCCCAAACCAACTGCAAACACACACCCATTCGGTTTGTCAACAGTCATGTGACTACGATCATTCTCTCTGCGTACCAGCATGCAAAACTGCCTGGAGTTCAATTTCCGTTATATTACAGTGGTTATATTCTGCCTCCATCAGCTGTTTCAGCACTTGCACTTTTCTTCTGGACCCGAGCCCATCTGGAGGTTACTTCAGGTGAACCTGAATGACTTCACTATGTGTAAAAACAATCTGCTCCCTGGCCCGAGCATTGAATAACAGGATTGGTTCAGTGTTTTAGATCATGCTGTGGTCTGCAGATGAAACGAAACGTCTTCTATATACAGTATATATTGAGTAAAAGAGGCAGTTGGTGAAATGGCGAATTACTTTTGGACAGAAGTGAGACTGTTGATCAACAGAAAGTTACAAATAAAAAATACACTAAATACATTAAACATTGATGAGAACAATAGAAAGGGGATGTAACTCTTATTTCCTATTTTGTGAAGGTTTTGCTCACAGCTCACATGATGAAACACACAGTATAAAAGGAGCTTGATGGGAAACCGACGCAAACTGACTTCACTCGTTTCTGCACTCCAATGTTTTTTAAAGAGTATACTCTACCTGAGTTAAACATGTTATTATTAAACTTTGTAATAATGTTTAAAGGTTAAACAGCTGTATAGTGAATTAAAAGTGTGTGTACCTGTGTGTAGTGTGTACAGACGGGTCCGGAGCACCTGTAGGGACAGTAGGGGTTACACTCCTGTGGATACGGGAAGCTGAAGTGCTGGACTTCATCATACCACGCCTGCACGTGAAAGGTCGGAGGTCGTTCTCTACAAAAATAAAATTAAACCGAACTCTCTTGAATAACAGATTCCCAAACATATTGCAGTGACACCCTCTGTAATGTAATACTATACTGTACCACCCAGTACTCCACTGTACTCTACTATACTGAATTATGCTGTAATATACGCCTCTATACTGTACAACTCAGTATTGCACTATACTATGCTATGCTATACTATACTATACTATACAGCACCGCATTGCACCACACTATACTATACTATACTATACTATACAGCACCGCATTGCACCACACTATACTATACTATACTATACTATACTATACTATACAGCACCGCATTGCACCACACTATACTATACTATACTATACAGCACCGCATTGCACCACACTATACTATACTATACAGCACCGTATTGCACCACACTATATTATACTATACTATACAGCACCGCATTGCACCACACTATACTATACTATACAGCACCGTATTGCACTATACTATACTATGATATACTATACTGTACTGTACTGTACTATACTATGCAGTACCATATTGGACTATACTATACTATTCTATACTATATTATACTATGCTATAATATGCTATGCTATACTGTACTATAGCACACCATACAACAGGGTATGGCACTATACTGTACTGTACTATACTATAAAACACAGTATTGCACTATACCATTCTATACTACACAATACCATACTATACTGTACTGCAATATTGATATTATACCTCACAATACTGTACTGTATTCCACTGTATATCAAATCGTTCTCTTCTATACTGCAGTAAAACACACTATACTAGTGAAACAGTATATACCATGTTCCAGTACATTGCACTTTTTTTTACAGCAGTTTATTAAAGACTCTACGATTGCTGATCTTAGATTATAATACATTTGATGTTGTATTCTACTATACTACACCATACTAGCATGCTTTAATGTATTGTATAATACTACATAAATATTGTACTGCACTATACTATAATATTATACAGTCAGTTTCACAGATACTGTCCTGTAGTACACTGTACTAAACTATGCTTTAACACTCTGTATAACACTACAGTGTATTTGACACTATAATATGCTGTTCCATACTATTTTAGAATAAGATACCATTCCTAACTACACTACACTAAACTATGCTACAGTACTATGTGTCTATTTGTCTACACCATGTATAATGTATATAGTATGTACTACAGTACTGACAATAATTTACTACTAACAGATGAATATTTGTGTGAACTCTGGTGAGGTACACACAGTATTTCCCACTCTGTACTTGAAAGCGTAGAGAGGTTCACAATGCCAACAAAGTTTGATGTTGAAAACACAGTTCACCTGCCCCAGTGCACACCCAGGTTCTGTCCGATCTGCGTGAGCAGGTGAGATGGGCCGTGCTGCCACAGACAGGTGTGAGCCCAATCCTCGGCACTGCGCTCCAGCTCAGTGTCCCACACCTGAGACCACACACACAAACACACACATGTTTCTATTACTTGTTGGATCCATTATCCTTGCAGTTCCAGTGGACATGTTGGTAAGGTGAAAGCGGACATGCTGACTATTTATTGTGCTGGAATGTGACCGGAAATAATTTTTTGTGATTTCAGCATGGCAACGCATTGCCAATTGTTGTGTTTTCTTGCTCTGGTGCGTCAGTTCACGGCTGTTTGGTCACTGTGACTCTATGATAGAGATCAGTTCATAGCTTAGCAGCTATAATGTGTTTGTGCGTCACTGTGTTTGGACAAACAGCTTTGTGTAAAAGCTCAGACGTTCTCCTTTGTAAATTGTGCACAATGGTGCTTCATTCATCTACCTGAAACTTACTAACGTGCACTTAAAGCTGATTGTAGATGCTAATGTGTTCCACGTGCATGTCTATGAAATGGCCATTCTTTAAATCCAGTGATTTTTACCCGTTCCAGTAAAACACGTTGCATTAAACAAGTTCTGCACAACTTCATACGAATAAGGGAAAGTGTCAAGAGTCAGGACTGGCTCTGGTTAGGCAAGCATTTCCATAAATAGGTGAAAGTGAGTAGTTCAGTCGTACACCAGCAATAAACCTTCATAAGCATAGCAGTTTTGGCTGATGGCCTGTGATTATCTTCACCACAAGCATGCAGTTTCTCAGTGTGAGTGCACCGCTGCAATCCGCTTGTCTTGTTTCACGCTCCAAACTCGTCTCATGGAGCTTCTGTTACCTGATTTTGGCTTTCTGCCACTGCTCACTTGCTGTAATACCTCATTACTACTGAGTCCTGACTTCACTCCAGAGTTCACTCCAGCTGAAACATGAACCCTCTGTGACCTCCACTACTTCCTGTTCAGAGTAATTACCCAGACGTCTTTGAGGCGACCAGTTGGTTATTGTGCTCTCCTCTTTGGGGGGCCACACACAGAACCAGTCTGTTCTGCTCGGCTCCAGAGATCAACAGATTACACTCTGCGAGTGGCTGAGAGAGCCGGCCGGCGTCAGATTAAACGCATTCTGAAAAGTTGAGGTGGGGCTTTTTCACACCGTGAAATGTGTAGCCTTCCTGTTATCATTACAGTACTCAATATACTGTTAATAATAACAAGCACTGTATTTCATACATACTATTTATTTACTTTTTTGAAAATATTTTCAATTTACTTTAGCAGAAAAATTATTAAGACATAAAATATAATAGAAAACATGCAAGCAACTGGAATGTCTCAAATCCAGTTCATTTTTTTTTGCAGGAAGTGAAGTCAGGATGTACAGTTATTTATTACTAAAAAGTCAATTTATTGCAAACAAGCTGCCACCAGAAAAAATCATCACATTTTAAGAATGCATTTTGATGCAACTTGATGTTTGTTGTGCAAAGTATTGATGAGTTTGTCATAGCTACTGATTCAGAGGTATAATTTCTACATTTCTAGAAATTCCATAAAACTCAAAAAACCTGCTTCAAAATCTTACCTGCCATTTGAACAAGCCAAAGATTTAATATAATCCAATTTAGAGCCTATTAAATCCAATAGATAACATGGCCATGCCTCTTTTACTGAGACTGACAGGCACAGAGGCCACGCCTACTTCACTAAGACTGACAGGAACAAATGCCACGCCTCCTTCACTGAGACTGACATTGCACCTGTCAGACATAATGAAATCCATATTTGGCTCAAAAGTTGAACTCTGAACATGAACTCTTGACCCTTGACCTGAGAGCCAGTTTTTGTCTCCACTGTTTCTAACTGCACTGCACTGGACAAATCTTCTGAGAACCAGTGTGTGATATTTGCTGAAGGGCCACTACTACTCCAAGAACTGAGAGGAACCAAGAAGAAACAGGAGCTCTGGCTGGAGGCCAGCAGCATGTGAGCTGAGGTTTGAGTGAAGGGGGCAATAAGGGAAGGATGGCGCTGCTGCCTTCCAGCTGGACTAAACTGTTTGCGGTCGACCACAAACTTGTCCATCGTTCAAGATTCTTTTCACCTCCACTATAGCAGTGTGAAACCGATGCACAGATTTGGACAGGTGTAATCTTCACACAAACACTGAGGAGAGATTTATAGCTCATCAACAATGCTGCTACTGACCTAAAGCTAAAACTGAACACCGTGTTTTTAGAGATGGTGGCGGGGTGGGGCGGGGTATAGGTGAAGCAGAATGGAATGAAAAATTAACACCACAACCAAATATGATGGTTCTCAGCACAACATGGTTCAACAGTAATGATGCCACTGACTTCTGACTGATCCTGACCTTTAACTTGATGACCTCCAACTGGATGTTCTCTACCTGGAAGTTCTCAGACTGGAAGTTCTATGACTACTGCCTGGATGGTTTCTACCTTCATGTGCTCTGAGGAAAGATATTGACTGTGTCTTTTGTTTCCAACCGCACTGGAATGCAAAGTGCTGAAAAAAAATTCTGAAACCTCGTGTGTGATATTTGCTGAAGGGCCACTACTACTCAAAGAAACAAGAAGAACCCAGAAGAAACAGGAGCTCTGGCTGGAGGCCAGCAGCATGTGAGCTGAGGTTTGAGTGAAGGGGGCAATAAGGGAAGGATGGCGCTGCTGCCTTCCAGCTGGACTAAACTGTTTGCGGTCGACCACAAACTTGTCCATCGTTCAAGATTCTTTTCACCTCCACTATAGCAGTGTGAAACCGATGCACAGATTTGGACAGGTGTAATCTTCACACAAACACTGAGGAGAGATTTATAGCTCATCAACAATGCTGCTACTGACCTAAAGATAAAACTGAACACCGTGTTATGTGCTATTTGCCATATATGTGCCAGTATGGTGAAACTCTTATTAATTGGATCTCACCATGTACTCCATGTTGGATGCAGGAGGATAAACCTGACCCCTGAGCTTGTTGTGAAGGTCGAGGATGAGCTGCATGTCGCTGTGCGAGATCGCCCTCTTGCCCCTCAGCCTGGACTCCCACCACGAGTCGTCCTTATCCATGTACTTCTCCATCACGGCTTCCAGGTGTGTGCCGTTGGGGATGAACATGGCGAAAGCACTATGGAGGTACACGAGGAGCAGCAGGGGGCTGCTGAGCCAGTGCGGCTTCATCTCCAGATAAAACCACAGAGACAGTAACTCCAAAGTAAAATCTTCTTCACCTGGGAATGCAAAGCAAGACAAAATCAAATATTCTTTTAGCAGTTATGTTTTCATACTGTTTAAATATCCATCCGTTTTTCTTTCATTCTTTTTGTCTCAGCTTGAGTGTTTAAACACATCTCAAGACCTTTCATGGAGTGTTAGAGGAGAATAAACACTGATTTTTTTTTTTTGAAAACTCTCTGGCTGTGACTTCTTAATGCAGTTTTTTTTTCTAGCCTCAGTAAGAAAAGCTGTTTCAGCATTTCTTACACAAAAGTTTAATATTTGCTGCTGCAGAAACAGAGAGCCGTTAATCACACGCACGTGCAACATTTCATCCGGTTGGCTTGCAATAAAATATACATGGATATGCACACATGAAAGCTCGTCTTTAAACTGTTATTTTCAAGCATTTGAGTATTGAAATCAGACACGATTCACTAATATTTGCAGTAATATTTTTACATCTCATTGGTCTCTGTGCATGCGAGGAAGGCGAACAGGTACACATCGGAGTCAACATTCCAACCATGCAAACAAACTGAGAGAATTAGACTGCAAACTGACCTTAAAGCAACGTGAAGACTTTGTGTATATGTGTGTGTATGTGTTGGAAGATGATTGTCCAGCCTGGTGTGACAGATTCATTCACACTGACGTGATTTCACTCAGACGCGCTCGTGCTCCGCTGATCCGCGCGCGCGTGTTCCGGAGGCGCGCAGACGCAACTTCTTATATCCAGTTAGGCGGGACTTTTATTTTAAACCCCACCCCATGAGCGTTAACACCTATCCTCACCTTCTCATCCCAAATATTTAGTTTAGACTCAGAGCAACACGGCGCTTAGAGTAAATATGACGATTCCCTGGATAACAGCGTTGAAGACGTCAAAAGTAGGTTAAAGTCAGGAGAAATGGTTTGCACATAATGCATGAGATCCAAACTATTTGGATTACTAGAGGAGCTAAAACAAGATCAACCATGCCTTACAAAGCTGATGAATTAATGAACTCTCTATTAATTAACCTTATTGCCAGAGTATAGTTCTGATATCCAGTGCGTGACATAACATTAAAAATGTACTAAATTAAAATCTGACAGCACATCTGGATCTATCTCCCTATATCTCTCATTGCATTTTCTGAGAATAAAAAGTCACTTCACCTTACAGTGGCCCTGAAATGAACTCTCAGAATTGTTTTTGCAGAGCTTTATAAAAAATAAAATATAAATGACAGTATAGGGGAAAAGAGGTTTTGGATATTCTCATTTCATTTCATAGTACTTTACGTCCAGTCACTTTTTGATGATTCATCCTGTACTAGTCTTGTGTCCGTCCAATGAAAAGCTCTCTACAACCTATAGCTTATGTCTAGTCCACCAGAGGGCGTGTCTTGCTCTACAGTAGCAGCTCATTGGAAGTAAACATGATTCATCTGTGTTTTTGACTGTATATCATCACAAACAATATTATATACACTATTTCCAACTGAGAATAAATGTTTGGAGGTTATTCATGTGGAAGTGGGCGGAGTTTAGCTGAGTTGCTGCTTCTGTGACCTTTTTCAGAGGAGCGTTTTACTGAATTCGAGCTGTTCCAATATGATTGATGGAGAACTCCGTAAGAGTCAGTAATATCATTTTCCGTGTTCCCTGTGGCTCTCCATTCCCATCAGCAACCTCAACTCGTACCCGTACACCATAACTTCAAACACACACAGCGTCTCTTCGACTAGGAAATCATCCTCACTCCTCACTGGTAGCTCATTCACGTAGCTGCTGTCAGATTAGTTTCGATTGGGCAGGAGTGTGTCACGACGTATTTTGTACACGATTGGCTGTTGTGTAAATCAGTCTAGCACTTCAACACACCCTCACTCTGAATTCTGTTCAAAGGGAAACACATTAAACAAATCACTGTTTTCAAGACATTTTACATTTTATAGGGACTTTAAATTTTATAACAATTCATATTGCACAAGTATTAAGCCAAGTCTCTTCTGTCATTCTGTGTTGAAAACATTATACATATATATATATATATATATATATATATATATATATATATATACACAATTTTAGGTGTAAACCAATTTAGTGTCAAATGTCCTCTTCTAAGAATTTTCTGTTGCTGTGTAAATGTGTTTGGAAATGATGTTAATGTATTTTTTTGGCAAGGAGACACCCATATTAACCTCAGTTCTTGCATGCTTCATGGCAGGGGTGATGCTACCGCTACCATGCTTCACTGTAGGGATGGTGTTCTCAGGGTGATGAGCAATGCTTCCTTTCCAACAAATTTAGTACTTTGTGCCAGAAAGGTCAAGGCCAAAAACATGAATTTCATCCAAATCTCATGAAGACCAGAGAAATGTTTGCTGAGCTGTGGATATGTCCAGTTTCTTCAGCGTTCCTCTTGACCTCTTGGCTGCTTCTTGGAGTAACCCCTTCTTCACCCAGTCCCTGCCTTGTGTTGAATGGCCTCTTGTAAGGAACAGTCACGGTTGTCTTGTATTATTTCCATTTTTTAAATAATGGGTTTGCTGCTGCTTCATGTGATGTTCGGAGTCTGGGCTATTTTACTTGGCGGATACTTTTCCAGAAGCGTTGCTCAAATATTCCAGCTTGAACTGTGTTGTGTTGCCTCTATGTTTTAGCTGCCTGTCATGTGGAAATGTGTGTGTGCCAACATGAAAATTAAATATGACCAAAAAATCAGCAGCTCTTCACCGCATGGCCCCGCTGTGCATCTGGAACAGCTGGAACAGTGGCGCTCTGTGTGAGCTGAAATCTCAGAGAAACCACCACACACAGAACCTCTGATTCACCATTCAGCCTCTCTACACACAACACAAATAAAGCTGGGGGCTTTAAAATAACTACAGACACAAAAAAGGTTAGGAAGCACCATAAACACACACACACACACAAGGTCACAGCAGATATGCATTAATGCACTATAACGTTAAGGCAGTGGTGTATTTTTAGTGCCTTTTTTTTATTATTTGCAATTTTATAAATTGCAATTGAATGCAATGTGTTTTGTTAATTAGAAGGAAGAGTGAGATTTCATGGAACAATTTCAGCCATAGTTCAGCAAAGAACAACAATCAGAAGTAAAAAAGTGAATAAAAGCAGTGAGTCAATTAGGAGGCGAAAGATTCAAGTCTTCGTGGTGAGCTGAGCCAAATGATCCGACTCACTCAAAAATTTCCCACAATACCAAAATTCCCATCGCTTCCCAGAATGCTTTGTGTTCTGATGTAATTTCCACTTTAAAACAGCTGAGTGAAGTATGGTGAGGAGAAACACATGGCTTCAGTCTTTCCAGGTTCCTCAGAGCGTTCTGACCCATATATATATTTTTTTTCTGCTAAAGCTAAACTAATTGAGCTTTTGTTATTCGAAAGGGAAGGGGGATAATTTAGGGGGGTACTTTTTAAATTTCCGATCCCCTCAGAACCCGTACCATCGCTGCAGGTTTATTAAACTTAGACAAATAAAAGTACAAGCCAAAACAAACCAATGGCTGATTTGGTGTTTCTTATTTTCTCGGGTCTGATTTGAAAACCGTGTACAGATGTGCAGCAGCTGTATTCACCTGATTTATCTTCATCAACATGTCATAGATGTTTAAGTCCCCCATCACAAACACCCTCATATTTATATTCCACACAGATGCATTTGTATAGAATGAAGCACCTCTTTATTGAGTAAAAAAATTATATTTTTCAAAATATACATGGGCAAAATAAAATAAACCAAAACATATATACATCTTCAGTGCAGTCCAGCCCAGTGATGAGTCTACTGAGCACTTTTTTACACATGAAGTGTGCTGTGAATGTGTGTGAGTGAACCACCAGCACCAGAAAATCACACATTTAAAGCAGAGAACTTCCTGTCCTGATGATGGCGCTGTATCTCAGAGATTTGCCTGAATGACGTGTAGTATGTGATGAGAGTTTACGTGTTTGCATGTTTGAGGAGTGTGCAAAGCTGCCAGACTGCTTACATTAAAATTAAGATATAAGTTGTAAGATATTCTTTTTTCTACATTCTCATTTGGCTTTATGTCGAGTCTTACTTCTCCACTTCCTCTTTGAGCAGGAAGAGCACAGAGAAGGAAAAACTTAGCAGGAAGAGAAAACAAAAGAGTAGGAAGAGCGAAAATCTGCACGAAGTCAACAAGGGCACTAAACAGTATCACTAAAATAGTGATAATAAATAACAGAAACAAAAATCCCCACTTTTAAAAACAACAGAAGGTGTGTGTGTGTGTGTGTGTGTGTGTGTGTGTGTGTGTGTGTGTGTGTGTGTGTGTGTGTGTGTGTGTGTGT
>JAQQZX010000018.1:481477-492770 GCA_030068355.1 Notoglanidium maculatum
TCCTCATGTTCTCCGGTTAACCCCCTGAAATGATAACAACAACAACAACAACAACAACAACAACAACAACAACAACAACAACATTAGATATGAGGATACTGCACCTTGAGGCTTAAATAAGTGTAATGTTGGAGCTAAGTGAATGCACTGAAACAGTGCGCGCATTGCATTAAAAGTAAACGCAGAGCTGGAGCAACACTAAACAGTGCTCTTACCCTATAAACAGCTTAAAACCCTGTGAGCAGCTGTAACTGATGACTCTGCTTTCTCTTGCACTTTTCACACTGCAGAAATCCTCCCACTGCTCTCTCAGCCATGCCTGTTTATATAGTCGGGAAGCTGGCTTTAGGTGCACTCAGTCCCTCCCTATCACCTGGATCAAGTGCACTTCAATCAGCCATCCCTGTTTAGAAACTATCAAGACCACCATCTAAAGTAGTGATCCAAAATGTTATATCTTATCTCAAAAATCATGCTACCAGATTACATCCAGTCTTGCCAACTTTTATTTTAGAGGAATGTAGCTCATGCATGCTCAAAGCTCAAAGTTGCCAGATGATTAACAGGGATGGGCTAATTTGCATATTAATCTAATCATCTTGATCATTTGCATATCAAAACATGTGACATGAAGCGGGAAGACTTCCAGAAGAAATAACAGAATACATCAAAATAAAGTTTCATCAGAATAGAAAATTATTTTCTAATAATTTAATAGCAAGACATGCATAGTCACAGCACATCTTACACTGATAATTATAAATGATAACATTTCAGGATGTGCTGTTAAAGGAACGTTTCCTACAACAGCATGTGCTCTGGAGTGTTTTATTCCTCTTATACCCCTGCAATTTATCAGCATGTAGAGTTTTTTTTTATTTGTTAAAGGATGATGTCATACTTTTTATCCAAAAATGACAGAAAATATGCACCTTGTCATGTTACCGAGAAACAGTTAGAAAACTTACAGACAAGTTACAGCTTCTGACAGTTACAAACCTCTCACCCTGGAGGCTTCGTCCATAAATGTTACACAAGCTTACTGAAAACTTCACCATATCAACTATCTCAGTGTGAAGTCGCTGTGAGTGAGCTGTTACTACAGAAACGCTAACATATTACAACAAGTGCATGAATATAAACCTGTGGATTGCAGACGCACTGCTGTCAGAGCTGCTGTTATAGAAACACCTTCTGACCAATCAGAGTCCAGAATTCAACAGCACTGTTATATAACTGTAGTTATTTCAGATTTTGTTAAGACAGCTTTACAAATAAATGGATTACAACACTGGACATTGTTCAAATCCTATAATTCCAGTCAGTGTAAGAAGGGAAGGTGGTGGGTGTAAAAGAATTTATTTACGGTGCATACTTCATGCATAAAATCATACACTATTCTACAAATATTACTGAAAGGGTCCTGTTTCTCTCAGGTTTTGGTGTGTATCTCTGACGTTTGGATTTTTGGTACACTTGTTCTGTGTTTTGGATCTAAAGTACATTTCTTGTGGTGCAGAAGTGGAGCACTAAAGTGTTTGTGTTGGCAGGTGAAGCCTGGCAGAGAAAGCGATGTGACGCAGGTCTGTATGACCCCACTGCACCCCATACTCCACTGCACACCCCTCCCTTCCCTGCTTTTCTACTGAACTCTGGACAACCCAGCTTTTATATTATTATTAATCATACTGATACTGTACACATGACTCTGAATCACTGGCCTAAAACTCACTGCTCAGGCCCTGGACCAGGTTTAATCCAGATATTGCTTTACATTATAGACTAACTGGGGTTGCAAGCATATATTAATACACTGTGATAAGTATGATAATGTAAAATACTGTGTGATGGGGTGGAAAAGTGAACTTTATTACTCCGGAGTAACAAAGTGGGGCTATGTAAAACAAAAAGATGAGCTCCTACAATGATTCTGAACTACCCTTTTTATACCAACAATGATGACAAACCCCTTTTTTAATTCACACCTCCTGACTGCTCGCCACCAATATTTACTGTTCTCTTACTGTATCTGGCTCGACCCTCTGTCAAATCCCATTGGTCCAACTTTATTGGTGACAAACATCCAGCAGGTACCACAGGCCAACCCACAGGCGTGGCCTGATTCACAAAGCAGACACTCTCTACATTATTTCAGAATCCTACCAATGGTTAACAAACGGTTAACATATTTATTTAAATGTTTAAAAATAATGTAACCATGCATAATACAATTCAGTGTGAATATTTCAGTGTCCCCAAGTGAAATACAATACATTCAAGTGAAAACATCTCAAAATACTTCAGTGCAGTTAAATGTAAAGTGTGCACAGATTCAGGTGCTTATATATTCAAAACTAATACATTCCAGTGAATGCCTGCATATTAATACATACGTGCTTGTCAATGTGATTCAGAATAATATATTTGGTAAATCAATAAATCAATGAATTATTCAACCGTACTATAACAGCAGCTCTGACAGAAGTGCATCTGCAAAATCACAGGTTTATATTAACGCGCTCCGATTGCATTTCTAATACGTTATAGTTTCTACAGTAACAACTCATTCACAGGGATGGCGGTCACTACACATAAATGAATTAAAATGTGTATTTGTGGACATGGTGATGTTTTTTGTAAGGACAAATGTGTTTATTTCACATTTATGGAAGGATTCTCCAGCGTCAGCGCTTTCTAACAGTAAGCTTTTTGGTTTCTAGTTAACATGACAATCTGCGAATTTTTTTTTTTGCCATGTAAACATCAAGAGAGAGCATAAAGAGAGGCTGGTGAGGGAAAGACTGTTTATAGCTGATATAATGTACGTGAGAACAGGAACTAACTTGTCTTGCAGATATTCCACATTAAATGGATAAAGAGTCAATACTTGGAAACATACTGTTATAGGAAACTAATCAACTTCAGGGTGGTAACTCCGCTTCATCACACTACAAGATGCTAAATACTAAAGCGCATGTGCCTAAGCTGTTTTTAAATTCTTGAACTGCAGTTCAGATGAAAGAAAACTGATGTTAAATGCTAATTGGGAACAGCACTTAACATGTTGTTAAACTTGGCCTGTAAGGAGATATTAATCGTAGACTACAGGTATATTATTGTTAGCGGTGTTATCGGTTTGATCTGTTTTATGTTCAAAATTCCACTGGAAAACCAATGTTTCTGAGAATAACCTGAAATAAAATATAATCTCAGGCCCAATATAATCTGATTTATATCCCACGAAGACTGTCCATCATTTTATTTCTGCTTTGTTCAGGATTATGACACTGAACGATTAGTTCATTTTTAATCGAAATGTGTTTAATTGAATCAGCGCCAGTTTAGGAGTGCGAGATAAAGATGTTAGTCAGCACAAAATCAACTGAACACAGTCTAATGATGAAGTGTTCTTGTTGGACTGTGTTTCCGTGTTCTGATCGATCAGTGTGATGCTCATTTGTAACTTGGGTTATAAAGTGTGTTATAAGGAATCTGCACCAAAACATCTGTTTTCTGTTTCTATGTTTTACTGCATGTTTGAGCCAAGGGTGCTTTACGAAATTCTATATAACAACCATAAAAAACAGCAGTAGAATGAGGGTGAAAGTGAAATGAGAGGAATTTCTCATTTTTGTGGGTTTACATTATAAACAGCGCCCAAAAGAAGGACAAACCTGTAGTCACAGCAGTGTCAAGTCAGTGGCTTCTTCTTATAGCTAATGTGTTGAAAATGGAAAATAAACCCGGCAGCCTTTTAATCTTTGAGTGTGGGGATATTAACAGGAGCTGTTCAGACTGCTCTTTTCTGTTGGAGTGCAGTCCATGTTACACACAGATTAATCTCGTAATAAAGCTCTGAGCGGCACCTCCCAGGCCTCATTGCTGCTCTACGTTTCTGGTGGCATTCACCACCGTGCCAAAAAGATATCACGGTCCACCTGCAGCAGAACAATAGCTTTTCACATCTCATTCTGCATTTCAATCCAGTGTTTAACACACACTCACCCACTTTCCCTAGTGGCTCAGGAGTGTGTAACACGTATCACACGTGTGCTTGCAACACAACATGACATGTCTAAGAAAACATTCAACATTTAGTAACAACTAATTTGGCAGGACTTTTGCATATTGCTTCTTTTGAGTTTTGAAAGAGCAACTAGCTAGTAGGCTAATCATCTTGCTTCCTGATTAGCTGCTAGCTATAATCTACACAAAAACAATAAATTATATTATTTTAATGTGAAGAAATTACGACACATGTCTGCAGGATCTTTCCCCCATTACAAATACCAGGATATAAAAATATCCATGAGCGTGCAATTTTTAAAATGTCCTCCTGCCATGTCTAGCAAGCAAGTTAGCTAACTGCTAGTAAACAAGCAAGCTTTCACTATCATTGTCGTGATTGACATCCTCGTTTTTCCACTGGTTTATTGAAGAGCAAACAAAAACCTGCCATCATTACCATGACAACCACCAACTGATCATCACTAATGTTATCTATTTAGCCATCAACGTCGAATATCATACATGATGTTAGCAACGTGATACCGCTAAATCTCTAAACAGAGATGGACATGGTTCTCAAACTCTCGATAATAATACAGCTCTTCTGCCTCAGTGGATGTTTCCTCAGGCTTTGTTAAACATATTTATTTTCCTCAGAGAGAGATTTTAAGCTCTGGTGTTTTGTTGTGCTTCGTTTCGCCAAAAACAATAATTTGTGTTTCACAAAAGTGGTGATATATTTACGGTAATAAAACATGAGTCAGTTAGCTTGTTGAGCAGATGCTCACAGTGGGAACAGATGTTTGGCTCAATATATTGGCACATGTTAATACACACACACACACACACACACTTACTGACTTGTGGTGTTTAGCGAATGTGCGCTTCAGTTCTCTCGTCTCGCCCTCGTTTACAGCCAACACAAACCTGCGCAATAAATCAGACGTGTTATTATAACATCTTAAACGCACACACCTTTACTGTAACGAGTCGTTTGGAAATAATGTTCTGAAAATCAGTTTCCTGTGTTCTACTTTAGATTAAATAAAGTTAGTAAAGACAAGTTTAGTGTTTATGTTACACAACTTAGCAGAAATCTGGAGAGTCTGTACAACTGATGTTAGCATGTGCTAAAAATGAGGTGAAAAGCTAAAGTTGTCGTTAAATCCCAAAATCCATTGTGTTCCATGCCAAAAGTAATATGAAATACTAAACCCACTGTGAGCAGGTGCTTAAACTAAGGACCGAAACTAAAACCAAATTTAGCACATGTTAAACCTGACAAGTTAGCATTTGCTAAGGCTTAGGTTAAATAGGTTAAGTAATAGCATAACATTTGTTAAAACTACCGCCAGCATTTATTTTAGCGTATTAGTTTATCAGCGCTAAAACTGATACTAAATGCTATAACTTGTAATGACATAAAAATAAAGTTAAATTCTCAAATGAACGTTGAAACTGAAGTGAAATTAGCATTTGGTAAAACTTGTTAAATACGTGTAATAGCATAGAAATTGTGCTAAATGCTAAAATGAGTGAAAACTGAGGTGAACTGAATTAATAACAACAAAATTACTGAACAAAATTAATATTATAATATTATAACTTAATTCTAAAACATTGCACATGTAATAGCATAAAGATAATGTTAATGGCTAAAACCAAAGTTAGCTTATGCTAAATCTGAAGTGAAATTAGCATAAGCTAAACAGGAATCATAAAAGGCAATAGCATAAAAATGATTTTAAATGATAAATGTACTATTTCATTTTCATAACAATCTAATTATGATTAGATGAATAGTGTATTGAACATTGAAGTAGGAATTGTTTCTAATACTTTGTATTTTGATTATTTACACAATATATATTATATACAATGATTATATATACAATAAGTTTGATTATTTATTTCCATTTAAGGCTTTGAATGTAAATGAGTGTGGAGTTCAGCGCTCAGTCGCTCTGGCCTGAGTCTAGCACAACCCCGAGTTTCATTTTTCATCTTCATCATGGCTGGCTTCAGCAGCGGAGTGTTTTCAGGATTTGGCGAACAGACTCCAGATTCAGGCCAAAGCTGATGTGAATTGTTGTTGCACATTTGGACCTCATCTCATTTCTCTTTTTGCACTACACAGGCCAGGAGATGACTCACAAAGCCATGACGCTAATCACTGTAATCAAAACGGTTTGACAAATACGATACAGAATTATTCTGTTAGTGTAATTCTGACTAAAGGTTTGTGATCGTTTGCAAAACAGAGTAAGTCATCTTTAAATAAACTTTGTTGTAATGCTTTAAGAGCTAAAGTTAACTCCTTAGGAGTCGAGGTATTGGAAAATAATTCGAAGAAATTTATCAGTTTAAATAGTCAATGGGTGGAGCCTAATTTTGGATACTACATTCATCCAATAAGTTATAACAGTCCATAAAGTGCTCTTTGCTAGCTTGGATGAAAACTACCTAAGTTCCAAACGGTATATACACCAAAACCTCTTTTGTTCGTTAGCTCATTACCTGGCTAGTCAGTGTTCTTCTTCATATTTAGCATATTTGTTCTTTTTTTTAAATAGTGGTAGTCTGGAAAGCTAGACAGTTCTATAAGGTATATAAACCATAAACGCTTTATTCACTAACATTAGCTTGCTATTTAGGTATCTACCGGCTAGTTACTGTCAGCTAAAATCTTTCTTGATATCTAGCGTATTTACATTTTCATTCGTGGTATTTCAGATACTTAAGATAATAAGATATATAAACCAAAAACTCTTCTAATTGTTAGCTTCTTAGTTATATAAGTACCTAGCCTCCTGGTGAATGTTAGCTAACAACAGTTTAAATATCTAGATTGCTTGAAGTATCGATATTTTGTAAACCGTATCTCAGACAGAACATTTAGAATTCCACATATTAGCATGATGTTGCTGCGGTTTGACACGAGAAGATGTGAAATGCTAAAACCTAACGACGAATACTAAACATGAAGTTCCAAATCCAATGTTAAATGCTAAAAATGATGTTATCCGTTGTTAAAGCTGGTGTTAAATGCTGAAAATAATATGAGGTGTTAAGAGTTGAAAGCAAATGCTAGAACTGATGTTAGAAAGCGGCGCAGTACTGTTTCGTTTAACACAGCTGCGACCAAAGGCAAGGCAGAAGAGATTAACTTTGAAGAAGTATCATTGTCATGCTGTAATCGCTAAGCTAATCCTCGGAGATGATTTAATACTTTTTAGTAGACAAAGTAAACATTACATTAAATAACAAAGGAGATTAAGGAGATGTTTTTGCAGAAATAACTCTTAAATCTGTAACTGGGTGTCAAACTGAACAAAGAAAGTTTGAGTTCATCCACTGTAAGTTTATAAATATGAGCTGATATCATCACCATAAAACTCTGGGATGTGTAGACCCTATCACCATCAATAACAATGTAAAGACAATTTTAGATTAAAAAAACTGATTTACAATCATGTTGTAATGTTGCATACAAACTGCTAGATTAGCAAAAAAAAAATGTACATAAATCACCAACAAAAAAGCAAAAGTGACAAGGCATGTTTCATAACTGTGAAAAAGTCAAGATTTTATCATGATGACATACAGAAAATCGTCTCTTTACTAAAGTATGTACAGTCAGTTCCAGTTGTACTGCTTGTGTTGATGGGTCATATTTTTTGGTTAACTAGCTTCATCTCTCACTGAAATTATGAGAAATCTATCCAGTAATTGAAGTAAGTCTAGTAAACTGCTGTATAACAAGAACGAGATTAGAAGAACTTTCTAGTTATGTTTGTGTACTTGGTGGCCATGTTATATCTGCTTGAATGTGGAGGGACACCTAAACCAGAAACAGAAATCACTGTTAACATCTGATTAAAAAATAATAATAAATAATAATAAATAATGTGGCCTTGTTCAAAAATAACACTTTTTCAAGTTCTCAAGTGTTCTGCTATCTGAAGTTTGAGTCTGATTGGCTGATTTTACGGAGGGGCATGTAATGCAGTATGTAACGCATTGTAGCGTTCATATTTTTAACAGTGAGTTGTCTCTGCTCAAAAGGTCCCGGATACAGAGCGAGGAATCTGAGGTCTGAATCTCTCCAGAACCTTCAGGGTTCTTGGTGCTCTCTTGCAGATGCTCCTCTTCCGCTTCCTCCTCCGCTTTTCAACAAGGTTTAGATCAGGGGAGTTTACCAAGGCTGCCAATTATCCAGGATCTGACTGTAAATTATACCTCAGCGTGACACTTTTTTCTCCACCATGTTCTGTGAACTGAATAATTTTCCAAGAAACTCAAGTGCAATAAATGAAATTAGTTTATGTTTAAATTTCAAAATAAGGAATTGTATAAAACTACTGTCATCATGCTGATTTATGGAGTCATAGAGTTATGGAGTCAATCTTTAATAAGGGAAGCACAAACCATATCCAAAAATATTCCACCCAATGAGACAGCCTCCCAGTAGGGACTTGGGGCGTAATGAATAACAACAGCTGATTACTGGCACATGTTCACACCCTGCGAAACATATAAAAATAAAATAAAAATATGCAAAAAGTGTGTAAGCGTTGTTGTAAAGCAACACATTTAAAGGAAAATTTGTGTTTATTTTAAAGGAATGTTGTGTTTGAAGTTGTTTCTTGACAAAACCCCAATATTGTGTGTGTGTACATATATATATATATATATTCTGATTCTATGATGTCAGCGATATTCACAGCCATTAGTGGGAAAACCATGTGATTAAAGGCTCATTTGTGACGGATTTCCCCGGACCACCGTGAGATGTGACCTCCAGCTCGGCCAACTCGATGACATAAACTACTATTTACACATTTCAGCACCATTTTAGGGCAGTGCAGCTGCTGGTCTTGGCATTTATAAAGACAGGAATAAGATTCAGATTTGTGCACTGTGTTTTTACTCCAGTTAATGATCTGAGATCAGATATTCTAGCAAACTGGGAAATCAGAAAATGTCCAAATATTTACTACAAAGTCTCTCCAGGGTTTTGTAGCATTCTCATTAGCCAACTGCCTAATTACTGATCATAGTCATGACTCTCTATATAATTCATCTGAAACACATGAGTAAGATTGCAATTACTCTAAATTATGCTAAATTACATTAAATAAATTCTCTGGGGAAAAAGATGAATTTTCAAAATTCTTCACACAAAAAATTTAAGTAAAAAAATGAAACATAAAAAATTTACTCAAAGTATGTAAGTAAAGTAAAAAGATTCATAAAGGAAACAGACGTCACTGATTTTATTTGCTGGAAGTAAATGAGTGCCTTTTTTTAAATTAGTGCCACGGGCCGCCATGGCCTAAAGGCTAGAGAAGCGGGTTCAGGACCGAAAGGTCGACCGATTCAATTTCCTGGACCGGTGGGAACCATGTGTGGGTGGGGGGGGCATTTCCCTTCCCTCTGCATCCACGACTGACGTGCCCTGGAGCAAGGCACCGAACCCCCAACTGCTCCCCGGGTGCTGCAGCATGGAGCTGCCCAATGCCCTGGGTGTGTGTGTGTGTGTTCACTTCTCACATGTGTGTGTTCACTGCTTTGATGGGTTAAATGTAGGGAAATAATTCATACCTTGGTTCAAGGTATGCCATAATAAGGTGGTTTAAGTTTTTTTTAAGGTTTTTCACCACGGAATGTAGAAAAACATTAGCTAAGGCTAACTTACAAAAGCTCGATGTTAATTATAATCCTAATAATCCAAACGAACTAAATGTTAATGCATAGCTGTTGCAATACAGATTGCCGTGATAAATACAACGTGTATGTTGCAGTAGATGATTTGACCCTGGGGTCAATATAAGTCTGAAATCATACTTATGAATTCGTAAAATCCTCATATACCAACATGATACGATGTGACATATGCCTAGCGTACAATGACACGCTAGTGAAGAGATGACATTAAACAACAGCGATCTGGATGCATGTCGCGATTAATGATCAAAGCAAAGCGGACTTCAAACTGTGAACATATCAAGAGGTGGATCTTCATGCATCACAAGTAACCTGATAAAACCTTTTTACTGTGATTAAACATGCAAGAACGGCCGACCTGAGCGCTCAGAGCAGTATGAGCATGAGGGGTTTATCACCAGTAGAACATGGCAGCAACCAACGCAGGCTAGGTGAGAAAAATGTCTACAGAAAATGCAAGGTGAGTGAAGACAACAATTTTCACATTCAGACACTGACAGCAAGTGAAACAAACCCTCAGTAGCAGGGAACAAAAACCTCAACTACGGGTAATTAAAACAAGACTTACGTACAGTAATTAAGTGCTTCCTTACGTTCCGCTTCAGCTCATTTTAGACTTTATATCGCATTTGAGGCCCTGAAAATCAATATCTCAGAGAAGCTCTAAAGAGGACCTTTATTAACAGTTTATCACCACCTATACCCACTGTCATTGCTCTTTCTTCCAGTTTGACCTTATAGGACCTCCTCTTACTGTCCTGATGACCGTGACCTTCTCACACACATCCATTAACACACCACACATCCCAGCAGCTCAGCCTCAAGTTTAACGTCCAGACCTCAGACACTGATTTATCTCCAGCATCTCATAACTCATTAATCCCACCTAAGACGAGTGCACTCATAAAACTATGTGTGGGAATACATGATCTTACCAGGTGCCCTAAGTATAGTGTGTGTTTTTATGGTGGATGTGGCGGACAGAGGCGTGGGAATGTGAGATCTCGGGGCTGACAGGAGCGTGTGGAGGATGATTTCACTCGTCAGATTTATTCGTTGGAAAAATCCCCGTAAACCCTCTGGCCTCGGCGCACTCCACGACCCGAATATCACAGGAGAAATATATGATAAACAGATTTCTGAAACCAGTGAAGAAGTCACCCTGCTACTTCCCTTCAGAATATTAGAAATAATAATAATAATAATAATAATAATAATAATAATAACATTCACGTTGATGTGAGTATAGGAACTCAAAATGCTTTACATATAAATGATGACACAACAAGAATGATACGCCATCGCTTTTACATTTAATGTGACCTGCTCCTTCCTGCTCTCACTTACCTTTTAGCAGCTATAAATACTCGTCCCCTCACCAGCCTCTGTATATTCTCACTCTTGAAGTTAATAAAACAAAAAAAGAAACTTGTTTTTCTAAGAAACCATAAAAGTGTAAACTCCTCTGTCCTGAAGAAGTGGGAACCCTTACAGTTCCAGCTTTACCTCTGCCTGTTACACAGCGCTCACACTGGAGACTCCTTCATACAGGACACAC
>JAQQZX010000018.1:500723-514400 GCA_030068355.1 Notoglanidium maculatum
TGTGTGTGGGTGTGTGTGTGTGTGTGTGTGTGTGTGTGTGTGTGTGTGTGTGTGTGTGTGTGTGTGTGTGTGCATGTGTGTTGCAGTGTGTGTGTGTGCGTTGCGGTGTGTGTGTGTGTGTGTGTGTGTGTGTTGCAGTGTGTGTTCCTGTGTGTGTGTGTGTGTTGCAATGTGTGTGTGTTGCAGTGTGTTGTTGTTGTGTGTGTGTTGTGTGTGTATGTGTGTGTGTGTGTGTGTTGCAATGTGTGTGTGTGTGTGTGTGTTGCAGTGTGTATGTGTGTGTGTGTGGGTGGGTGTGGGTGGGTGGGTGTGTGTGTCACTGTGTGTGATGTAAAGCTGCTGATGGATCTGAGTGTGAAGTGAATTAGCGAAGGCTGCATCAGTAACATTCATGCTAGCTTTAATACTTACTAAAAAAGTGAATATGTTAAGTATTCATTTGAATACTTTGTAATAATTCTACACACACAATGCTCGGATAAAAATTAGCCCAATCAGGAGCACGCTATGATCTGTGTATAACCAGCATCACAGTTTTCACTATATTGTTCTTTCTGTATAAATGTAACATTTATTGTTAGAAGTTTTTACCTTTCTGCATCACGTCCACATTCTCACCCTGCAGTTGAGCCTTTTGGCTTCCCACATTGCTTATTTTGATCATAGCTTCCTGTTATTATTATTGTTCCTTTCTTATTACCTTTCAATCTTTCCTGTCTCTTTATTTAAACAAAGTTTAAGTGTGCCTTTAGGGCAAGTTTAGGTTTTGTGCAACTATGTTTTAGTTGATGTTTTTACACAGAGGGGTAAGAGATTAATGTTATTGCATCATTGATTGTAAGAGCCAATCAGGCTTCTGTATGCAAATACGGGTTCTGGAAGAAAGGGGGTGGGGTTTATAGAGTTGGGGTGTTTCCTGTTTATTCAATCTGAAACAGAATTCCTTTTTTGTACTGAATTTTTACCAAGCCTTGAACCATGCAAAAACATATCATTCATTATTATAAAATTATCAGTAATAGACACAATAATTGGCACCCTTGGGTAAAAAAATAGATGGGTACGTGCGTATGTTACATTTTTATTTTTGAAGTAGTTCTTTTTCATTAAAATAAATTTATTTCAATTAAAGGTTAGATTTCTCTCATACTGTACATACAGTGTGAGATTAAATCAATTGGACAAATATATTTTACTCATTCTAACAGCTTAATTGTACAGCATTTTTTTTTAAAGGTACAACTATTTCACATGTCTTTATCATGGTCACAAATCGAGGGCTTATATTGAGTTTATTTATGTATTTGTTTGTTTGTTTGTTTATTCTCAACGAATATTTTTCCTTTTACAGGCTCAATATGCAAAAATAATTATACAGTATACAGAAAGCATGTCATGGAATTGTAAATAACATGCCGTACTCATACTTTTGATTATATATATGATGCTAATTGATGCATAAAATTTGGTCACATTTAACAAAGTCTTCATGCACATTTTATAATATAACCATATATTTTGCAATACAAAATTAGTATAATTAAAGGTTTACAGGTATTTAAAAGGTATGTCAAATATGTTCCATGTGCACAATCCATACAGGAGCTGAATCACATGAAGCTTATACCATTTTGAGAAGAGAAGGATAGTCATTTATTTGCTGAAGGAGGTTACAAAAGACAAAATGAATCAAACCTGAGCCCTTGGTAGAACGTAAATGATTTTATTTGAGCCATGCGCTCGGAAGAGGATGGACTCCCCCTGCTGAGTCTCTGTTTCTCACAGCATTACTTCTTTTTTTACCCCTCAAAGTCACACTTGGTTTGCTGAGCGAAGGTTAAAGCATTGATCTATATTATAGATTACAGAGTTAAAAATATATTTTAAACTTTATATAATATTAATAAAACATTTTAAATAAATCTATGTATTTTAAAATATGCACAACAGTATAAAGGGAACATGAGATATAATAGACTTGTCGGAATGAATTTCCTTTTTTTCCTTCTTAACTTTAATACCAGTTCATAAAATTCTATCTTAAGTAAAATCCACAAAATAAGATCAGTGCATTTACAGACATCACAAATGAGCAGTAAAACACCCAATCTGGCAACCTGGAGCAGTCCTTCCTGCTAAAAATGAAATTCAGTGCGATGTTAAAGCACACTTGCCTTCTTAGTAATTTATTACAATCCTTCACGAGCCCCTTTAACAGCGCTCGGTGGGCGGGGACAAGTCGGATTGACGTCATCAGTGAGCTGTCTCTCGCGCCGCTTTGGGTCAGAGATGAACCGTTACGAGTCACTTCACTGATTTGATTCGACTCTCACGAGCAAGCGCGAATCGACTCGGTACTTTTGGTTCCTCTGATTCACCGCAGATAGTGGATAATTGCGTGCCGCGTCTTTCCAAGATTTACACCACAGCAACGGGAATAAATTGCACGCGCGCGCCATAAATAAAAGATCAAAGCTGGATTTTAAGGATTTAAGTAAAAACATTACAAAAGCAGGATACACAGGTCAAAAGAGTAACTGCAGTGCTTTGTAAATAACAAATAAATGTTATGTTTCCACTCTTTCTCGGAGTTCACGCGGCTGAAATAAGTGAAGAGCTTGGTCACGTGACAGCACAGAGGCAGCTGATGCCTTTGAAATTAGGTTTGCCACCATATCCCAAACCCTGAGCCTACAGTACATCATGAGAGGTTTATTACTGGGTAATTACAGCAATTACTGAGCAGTACACTATAAAGCCCATGTTGTTTTAACAAATACGCTCTTGCCCTGTAATTAGGTGCCACCCCGGAGAGTGTTCCTGCCCTTCTCTTTGCTACCCCCTAAAACTAACTCCTTAAAACTGTCTGAAATAATGTTTCTCTCTAGCTGAATCAGGTGAAGAAGGAAGTAGGGGTTTGGGTTGAAGATGTCTCTTTAGGATTTTGTTTTAATACCATAACATTATGTATACTGTCTGTGATTGAGACCTTGGGTGTTAATAACCGAACAGTGAATAGCTGTAAACACTGCCCCCTGTTGGTCATTAGGAGTAGCGTGAGAATTTTATATTTTGGATGGAATAAATCTGAGATATTGTGTTGTCTTTTACTCACATCACATGCACAGGATTGTGGCAAATATCAGGTAATGTAGGATGCTATAAAAACAGAAGCGAGTGAATCTCCAGAGAGAGTGTTTAACTATATCAGAGTATAAAAATGTTAGGATTTAATAGATATGGATATCATAAACACTTTATTTTGTGCTTGCTTTGTGTGTAGATTAAAAAAAAGAGTTTGAGCCCTAAATTCAAACACTTCAACACAAATTCAAAACCCATCATTTTCATAAATGTCACTCAAACCGATTTCAAAGCAAGAAACACAGGCCCATGGTTCTTTACTAATTCTTACTCATTATTAACGAATAATAATAATAATTATTATTATTATTATTATTATTATTACACCTAGCTATACTTATTTTATGTATTATTATTAGTCTATTTTTGTCATAACTTAAAAAGCTGGAATTCATAATGAAGAATAATTGAGAACATACAATCTTCTGACGCACAAGATTATTAAAATGTCTACTTGACCCTGCTTTGTGATGGTCCTCGTGCACATGTGCATTTCGACAATCAGTTCGAACCATGGTACTGCTTTCCCCCCCAAATTACATGAACGTGATGACGACTGCTATCAACTACCTCAAGGTTGCTATGCTTCTTCTTTTAGCTTTCATGACGCTTTTTAAAAAATAGAATTAACTGGCATTTAAATAAAACCAGGAAGTGTTGTGTTAATGCGATTCCCACAGTGTTTCAAATCTGCATCTGGATGAGTGGAAAGTTCAGGGATAAAAAAGCTCAGATGAATGGAATAAATGATCATGATTGTGGATACTTCACTGTTCATTAAATCATGAGGAAGTTCTAGGAAATGGTTTCATCCAGGAAGGAGTTTCAGGCTACAGAAAGTTAAAGATGCCCTGAATTAGGGGACGATTCTTGCCTTTTTTTTCATTAGTGCTTGTGAATCGATTCGCCAAAAAGATTCACCTAAAAGAATCATTTAAAGAAAAAAAAAGAACCGATTCGTTCCCGAGTCTCCCCTCATCACTACTTTTGGTCTCCTCTGCTCCGCTCGCCTCCTCTCTCGCGCTCCGGGGGGAGAGAGAGGATCATAAAGCGGCTAACGGCGTTGACAGCGCGTGCGGCCTCCGGTGTGCGCGCGCGCGCTCCCCTCCACCAACATCGAGCCAGATGCGCGCGGATACCCGACTCTCCCCGTTTACCAGGCACCGCTTTCTCCGATTTTGTCTCTTTATCACGAATCCTCGCGTCTGATCAGCCGAGCTACGACACAGCCACCGAGGCGCGCGCGGTTTGTTTTGTTGTTGGAAGCTGAATGACGGGCGGCCGGTTCGACTTCGACGATGGCGGAACGTACTGCGGAGGCTGGGCGGACGGCAAAGCCCACGGGCACGGCGTCTGCACCGGCCCCAAGGGCCAGGGCGAGTACTCGGGTTCGTGGCGCAACGGCTTCGAGGCGGTCGGCGTTTACACGTGGCCCAGCGGCAACACGTACCAGGGCCACTGGGCGCAGGGCAAGCGGCACGGGCTGGGTGTGGAGGCCAAGGGCCGGTGGCTCTACCGGGGAGAGTGGAGCCACGGGCTGAAGGGGCGCTACGGCGTGCGCCAGAGCCTCAACACCTCCGCCAGGTACGAGGGCACGTGGAGTAACGGGCTGCAGGACGGCTACGGAGTCGAGACCTACGGGGACGGGGGTGAGTGTCAGGTGCTGAGGCTCCAGTCACCTCGGGTCCTTAATGTCTGATACAAGACATACAAGAGTCAGGATTGCCATATAACACCTCATAAAGACTTTATAACACGTCATAAGGTTGTATAAGGCGACATATAAATACTTTATGCAAGACTAAATATTAACACTGCAGTACATCACAGAAGACAAACCGTGTGAGTCATATGACTAATTTGCATAAGCTTATCTATAACACATCATAAAGACTTATGACATAAAGACATAAAGACTAAGATGATAAAAGGTTGTATAAGACTACATATAAAGTAACTAAATATTAATACTGCAGTATATTGCAGAAGAGAGAACATGAACTCTTGGTCATTTATTTAAGCTTATATGCACACCTCATAAAGACTTTATAAGATGACATAAGGCCACATATAAAGACTTTATATAAGATGTAACATTAAAACTGAATTATATTAGGGCATATGAGATTACACAATTATACAAGACTTCATATAAGGCAAAATATGTAATGTCGGTCATATTTATATAGTATGATATACAGACTTTATAACACTACATAATGTTGTATTAGCACACAAGGCCTCATAAAGATTTCATATAAGATGATATGGTAAGACTACGGTATATCTGAGATGGCTATATATCTGAATAGTCAGTTTTATGAATAATGTATATAAGCTTATATATAACACTTCATATAGGGCTGTATAAGCTGACATGAGGTTATATAAGACTGCAAAGCTACACAGAAAGATACATTTACACAAGACTAAACCATAAGACTGCAGTGTATCTCAGAAAGCAGGAGATGAAATGCCAGTCGCATGACTAATCTATGTAAGCTTATATACAAGACTTCATATAAGAATATATAGATGACATACAAGTACATAAAGCTGAATTTAAGATTGCCTACATGTAGTATATAGAAATGCGTAAGACTTGAGGCTGTATTAGACTTTATATTAGGCAGATTAAACAGATTGGATGTAAAATTACATAGATGATTATATATTAAGCCTCATATTATAGTTTAATGAAGTGTCTGTCTTAAGCTTATTTAAGACTACATATTAGATTGTACTCCATATGACTCCATTCTAGGACTTTATGTGACTACATTTAAGACTAAATTAAGATTTCATGTAAGACAGAACATTAAAACTGAATATGAATATTTCTAAGGTTACAAATTAAAACCCATACATGTCATTCTTAAGCTTATTCTAGACTACACAGGACTACATAAGGCTGTACTGAATATAACTCCATATAAGGCTACATATTAGGACTTTATATGACTACATACAAGACTAAAATTGCATAGCGTACATAAGGCTACATAACATTTCATAAAAGGCTGTATAAGACTGAATAGATCGATTCATTGATCATACTGTAAGATTATGTACAGTATATGACCTCATATAATACGGAATATCAAGACTGGACAAGATTACATATAAGATTACATATTAAGATACAACAGTTCATAAGAAAGACTTATAATATGATTTAATGAAGTGTTAGTCATGAACTTATATAAAACTACATAGGGTGACATAAGGTTTGTACATGTCAGATTATACTGTATAGAATTTCATAAGATGACATATTAAGACTTTATATGACTGCATATAAGCCTACATACAGCTGCATAACACGTCATGTAAGACTACAAAACAGTGAGACGTAAGCCTGCATATGAGACTAGTATAAGGCAGTATAAGACTTCATATATGGCTGAGTATTAAAACTGGATATGATTAAGACTCGTAAGAAAGTTTAATGAAGTGTCAGTTGTAGAACTACATAAGGCTACATATCAGATTGTACAGTATATAACTCCATATAAGGCTACATATTAGGACTATGACTTCATATGACTTAGAGTGCATAGCTCATGAAAGACTATATAACATTCCATATACCACTACATTAGGTTACACGTGAGACTTTATACATAAGGCTTTACATGTGATGGCATCATAAGATCATATATAAAACTAAGGTTTCTCATATATACACCTATATAAGGCATTAAAGCACTTTATATAAGACTGTATAAGGCTGTATATATGACATGGCTACAACTGAAGATTTTATAGTAAGGCTGTGTATATATAGTGACTAAAAAACAGCATATAAAGGCCAATTTGACTATATATAAGGTATATAAGGACTGGATAGTAGATAGCATAATTAATAATTAAGTAAATTTAGCTTTATACATTTATACCCTATATCACTTCTTATAAGCCTCTGTCATGTAAGGATAAATATCTGTACACAAGACTTTATTAAAGGTTATAATGTAACAAATTAATGGTATGTATATAATGAATTAAATAACAGTCCAGTATAAGTGTGTACATAACGTGCGAATGCAGTCTACCAACAGCGTGTCTAATATTACATCATATAAAACTGTAGCGTATATATGACTGTATATTGGGACTAATTTTATTCCTTTGTTTGTGAGATGCTCGTGTTGATGCCGGCCTTGTGCGATCCTGTATGTACACGTATATCTGAGTCGGACCCGAGCCGCCCGCGCTGTATGATCTATGGCGTAGGACTGGACTGGTCAGTCATAGAGGTCACGGCTAATAATAGTAACATCTGCTACACTTCAGATCAGAGTTGCTGTGAATCGACACGGTGCTGAAGATCAGCATCAATCCTCGTTTAGTTGGAGTTTGTGTTTAACAGAATCGTGTGCTGAATAACTTCCTAAAGCCACGTGTGTAGTAATCTTAATGGGCGTGGCCTTTTCTACTTGGGAAACTTGTGATCTGTTTATAGATGACTCAGGTGAAGGGGAGCGATGAAGTATTTCTAAAAGTTACCACTGCAAAGTTGATTGTTTTTGGATAACAGCACATCTCAGTGTCATTCCTCGAATATCACAGCAGATTACCAACAATTACAACTTTATCATTTTTATCCATTTATTGTTACATTTAATGTTAATGAAACCCATTAGTTCCACTCACTTATATTATAGCAGCGTTAAATGGTCATTCCCTCACCAGCCTCTCTCTTTATTCTCTTTCACAAAAGAATAGAAAACGCAGCTTAGAAAGTGCAAAGTAACGTAAAGTGACGTAATCTCCTCTGTCCTGAAGATGTCAGAAACTTTACCTCTGAGTGTTGCACAGCGCTGACTCCTTCATACACGTCACCATGTCAACGACTACAAACGTTTCTTAAACCGCTTATTATCAGTCTGCTGTCCACGCCCCTGTGAATGAGCTGGTGCTAGAGAAACGATAACGCATCAGAAAGAGCACATAATTATCAATAAACCTGTGATTGACAGCTGCACTACTGTCAGAGCTGCTGTTATAGAAAAGTAATCAACTCCTTCTGACCAATCAGAATCCAGGATTCAGCTGCACTGTGGTGGAATGCATCATAGCAATTATTTCATATAAATCTTTTAAATCTGAACTCTGTCAAATCTTCGTGTTCCTGATATATGGCTATATCTTAGCTCTACTACTTATATCTGCTCAGGTTTTTTAACTAAAATGTCAGATTTTGCAGGAGTCTGCCGACTCTGCTGAGCCGAGGGGGCGTGAGGTAGACGGGTGGTCCCAGGGGAAAAGATGAACCGCGTTTTGTGAATAAACCAGAGTTATGATTGACTTAAGCTGCAAATTTCTCCACATCTCGGGTTACTTCCATGTTTTAAAATAGTGCTGTGTGTTCAGGACAGAGATATGGCAGCGACGACTGTCCACTCCGTCACACACTCATCATTCCACAGCTCGAGTTACACAGAGCAGAGCGTTTAACATGCGCTGATATTAAACTCCTCATATTGTGACTTTTTTGGTTAGTTTTCACCATAACATCATCACAGCCTGTGCTTTATTTTCTGGACTTTTATAGACGTCTCGTCTGGTGAACAGGCAGTGGTTCTCGTGTCCTTAGGGGACCGTTGTCTTCACTATGTCCAGGGAATGGGAGTTCATGAAGCTCATGTAGACAGCTTCTCCTCCACAGGAACTCGGGGGCGTGACCACCATGACAATATTGTTCCTGTTGAGTATATCGATATATTTTATTACAGATTATCAGTCCATGCCTTGTGTAGAGGAATATGTTGAATATGGAATTATTCTATCCCATGAGACTGTAGGAGAAGCTTCGCCACACAGGACAACAATATAGAGCTGATACATTCATCTTATAATAATAAATCCAAAAGAAAGGCTTCTGTTAACGGATCAGTATCAGCAGGAAGCTGCTTTATATTATTGGGTTCTGATTGGCCAGAAGGTGTTGATTGATGTTCTATAACAGCATCTCTGACAGTAGCTCAGGTTTATATTAACATACTTGTTCTAATACGTTATCGTTTCTATAGCAACAGCTATGACCCGTACAGGGACACGGCACATGAACGGACTTTTAAAAACATGCATAATCATCGATGTGGTGAGATTTTCGATAAGCAGACGTTTATTTAACATTACACAGCTTGTGTTAAGATGCTGTTTAACCCCTGCATGTGTCTGTGTGATTGGCAGGTACGTTTCAGGGCCAGTGGATGGGCGGGATGCGTCATGGATACGGTGTACGACAGAGCGTCCCGTATGGCATGGCTGCCGTGATCCGCTCGCCGCTGCGTACATCCCTCGCCTCCCTGCGCAGCGAGCAGAGTAACGGCTCTGTTCTGAACGAGCGCTCCTCGGATAGTCCGGCGGGAACGCGCGGGGGCTTCGTCCTGAATGTCCACAGCGATGGCGAGCTCAGCTCAGGCAGGAAGAAGGGTCTGTTCCGGCGCGGATCGTTGTTCGGCAGCCTGAGGCAGCTGAGGAAGTCAGACTCACGTTCGTCCATCTCGAGTAAGCGCAGCTCGGCTCGCAGCGACGCCGCCATGAGCCGCATCAGCTCTAGCGACGCCAACTCCACACTCAGCTTCGGAGAGGACGAGGACAACGCTCCGACCGAGGACAACGTGGATGCCACCACCACTGAGTCGTACATGGGAGAGTGGAAGAACGACAAGCGCAGCGGCTTCGGCATCAGCGAGCGCTCCAACGGCATGAAGTACGAGGGCGAATGGGCCAACAACAAACGCCACGGCTACGGCTGCACCGTGTTCCCCGACGGCAGCCGCGAGGAGGGCAAGTACAAGAACAATGTGCTCGTGAGGGGCATCAAGAAGCAGCTCATTCCGCTGAAGAACGCCAAGACCAAACAGAAGGTGGAGCGTGCTGTTGAAGGGGCGATCAGGGCGGCCGCCATCGCCAGGACGAAAGTGGAGATCGCCACCTCCAGGTGAGTGCACGCCATACTGAGAACAAAAAATGTAAAAATTGTCCATCTAGGGTTGTGAACTAAAATTCAGTTCCAAATTAGAAGAAAATTCAAAATGCCAAGTACCTGGTACACAAAAATATTGAGTTTCGGTTCTGCTTATCGGATCCTAAATGCGAAAACCCAAACAACAGCTATATATCTGCAAGGACGTACGTAGCGATGTAGTAACCTGTCTATGTGACTACATCACGCATCAACGCAACAGTGTATCCATTTGTTTAGATTCGCGCTAGCATGCATGGCTAACGTCACAACGGTGTGAATATTCAGTTAATGCTTAAAAGAATATCTTTATACTTGTTATCTAACCATTTTACCTCTTTTTTTTTATCAAAACAGAGAAATCAAAAAATTTTAATCGATTATATAAGGATATCTTGTATGTAACAGTATAAACATCAGCAAAGCTAAATACTGTCGTAACATCATGTATCATGGACATCTCTGTTTATTTTGCTGTCTAGCTAACCATGTTCTCTTCAGTCAGAAGAAGCACGCTGATGTCGCATAATCATTAATGATAAATTTCCTGAGGGAAATGTTTCTGCTCTTCTTCTATACACTGCTGAGTAAGGAACAAATAAAAGTAACAGGATGTGAAACATGACAGATTTTAGGAACCTGTGGGAATTATGAGTCGTCCAGATGTTTAAAGAACCTCCATAAAGGTACCAACTTCAGGATATAGTGACAATAAAGAGAGTGTTTAAATGGTGAGAATTGTGCGAAAAGGAGAAGCAGTCAACGCCAGTCCGATTAAAAAAATCGAACCAAAAATAAATTGACATTAAATAACATCATTAAAGTATTCATGCTGTTAAGGATGAAAGATTTCATTTTTTAAGATTTGTTTAATGTCATTTCGTTTCATTTCGTCAGCGATGCTTTTCTACACACGGTTTAGGTGTGAAGTTACAGAGGAACCGGGAAACTTAAACACACAGAGACAGAAAGACAGCGAGAGAGAGAGAGAGAGAGACAGAAACAGAGAGAGAGACAGATCAGTCCTGTTGAATAGAATAGTGTGTGCACATGAGTGTTCGCCTGCAGGCTAAAGCTCTCTCTGAACAGCTAATCAATGCAGAGCTGAGCGGATGTGTTAGTGTTGAAATCACAGCGGCGTTGAGAGCAGCTGCATGAGAAACTCCGAACTGCACAATACATCACTTACCACTCGTCATCACAATACTGATCTCTTTCAATACTGATACGAGACTTTTATCAGCTTTGTTTTTTCTGTGATGATGCAGGATTGTCTTTAAAGGTGCCTTTGGTAGAATTCAGACACAGTTACAAAGCCCATGTATACAAAGCCCCGCCTCCTAATCATGGATACGTACATAAAGCCCAGCTTCCCAATCACATGTGCGCACACAAAAGCCCCGCCTCCCGATCACATCCAGGTACACAAAGCCCCGCCTCCCGATCACATCCAGGTACACAAAGCCCCGCCTCCTGATCACATCCAGGTACACAAAGCCCCGCCTCCCGATCACATCCAGGTACGCAAAGCCCCGCCTCCCGATCACATCCAGGTACGCAAAGCCCCGCCTCGAATCACGAGTGAGATACTGCTTTACATATGCTATATAAATACTGTAATACTTTTCCTGTCATATAAAACTGACCATTTTACCAGTTAGCACACACAGATATGCTAGTTTCTTTTCTAGAAATATACTAAGCCACTCATCACCTCTGAAACCAGATATCTATCCAAAGAGCTAGAATGTTTTCCCCCTCGTCTCTCACACTATAAGCAGGTTTAGTGCATGAATTAGCTACTAATTAGCAACTAAATCAGGGGTTGTAAATGAATACTTACTGCTAAGTGCTATAAATGCTAATGCTTGCTGATAATGAACGAAAGCTAGTCACGTCTGTCTGCATCACAGGAATGAGACTGTGTTAACTGGCCCTCGCTAGTTCACACACTGTATTTGATCTGTGAGTTATGCTAATTCACCATGAAATGTGTATCCTTTAACTATGAAGTTGAGTTCACTTCCGTTGTTAGCCATGTCTGTGTTTTTGGATAAAGCAACTACTGGCTCTTGTGATAATGTGCTAATGACTGTATTATGTCCAAATTAGCAAGCAACAAGCAGCTAATTGGATATTAGCACATTTTGCTAATATTACTATTAAAAAAGCTCATTAGAAATAAAACTATTATAATTTTTTCCCTCATGCATTTTCTTCCCTTGACTGCTAGATTTTCTAATTCTAGCTAACATTAGATAGAGTATTTTTAAACTAGAAATCAAAAAAATGCTAGTGAATAAAAATAACATGGCTGCTAGCTCACGGTTTAGACTAGCATGTTAGCCCATTAGCTGGCCAGTAAAATAATGAATGAAAAATGAGCAATAATGATTCAATATGATCCAAAACGGCTACACGGTACATGTTACTGAGCATCATCAGCATTTTATCAGCAGCACTGACTGACGTCATAATTATTCACAGGTTAATCATTGAACTAATATTTTACTGTGTGTGTGTGTGTGTGTGTGTGTGTGTGTGTGTGTGCACTGAGTGATGGGGTGGTGTTTACTCCTACACCCTGAAGTTGATTATTTTCCCATAACAGCACGTTCCCAAGTGTTTTATTCCTCCAATAACAAAGCAATTTACCAACCATTACAATTTTTATTTATTTCAGAACATGATACATTTCAGCTATAAACAGTCGCTCCCTCACCAGCCTCACTGACTCACTCACCTTTCACTCTCTTGAAATGAATAATAATCATTTATAATTAATAATAAATGAATGAATTAATTAATAATAAAATGTCAGCTTCTCACGTTACTGAGAAACGGCACAGCAGTGTAAACTCCTCTGTCTCGAAGGTGTTGGAAAACTTACAGCTTTCCCTCTGACTGTTGCACAGCGCTCACACTGGAGACTCCTTCATACAGGATGCAGAAAGAAACACCTCCTAACAGACCAACGATTACACACTTTCTTTTATCCTTTATTAATCTGTCTTTAATAGCGGAGCGTCTGCCACACACAGACCAGCAGAATGAGAGCATTAATATGTCAGAGCTGCTGTTCTAGAGGATGTAATCAACATCTTCTGGCCAATCAGTATCCAGAACTCAACAGCGCTGAGGGATTAATGACGGGCTGCACACTGCGCTGTGGTCTTGATATGAATTTTACTGAAACTGTACGAGTGTCCCAGAGCAGCGGTACGAATCAAATCTCTCTCCCTGCATTTGAATGCTGTTATGGAGAGCAGAGATAAGCACTGAGGGGGACTTGAGGAATGTGAAGACAGAGAGCGTGAGAGACAGACACAGACTCTCTCTCTCTCTCTCTCTCTCTCTCTCGCTGCTTGCTGACTAAATAAGGCAAGGCAGGATTTGGCTCCTCAGCGCTGACGAGAATAAAACGCTGCGACTGATACAGTAGTTGATCTGTGCGCGCCTATCATCTGTTGGTGCACTCAGCAGACTGAGAATGTTTAGTGTGTGTGTGTGTGTGTGTGTGTGTGTGTGTGTGTGTGTGTGTGTGTGTGTGTGTGTGT
>JAQQZX010000018.1:514649-528037 GCA_030068355.1 Notoglanidium maculatum
GTGTGTGTGTGTGTGTGTGTGTGTGTGTGTGTGTGTGTGTGTGTGTGTGTGTGTGTGTGTAGCAGCCCAGCACTCAAGCAGCTATTCATGTCCGTGAAGCTGGTCAGCGTTTCACCATGTTTGTTTTCCACATAGAAACGTTTTAAATACACAGATTAATGAAATGATAAAGCTTTAACAATTCCAATGCAGAGCGAGGTGAAGCTGACTGGATGCTGCTGCATTATGCTAATACTTATGCTCTTTTCTCACTGATTATTTTAATTGTTCACACATTTCCTATTTAAGTTACTTAATGATTTGAAAAACCTGTCTATGTGGAGGTTTTCACCTGCTAACATCTTTCACTTTTTTACGGACAGAACGGTGGTTAAACAGCACTGAACATTTTTTTATTATTATTATTAGTTGTAAAACATGAAAGCAAACCATCACAGTGTACAATAAGCTTTCTTTAAGTTAATGAACTTTATGATCCGTATTAATTACCAGATCATGTTTAATGTTATAGTAATATACGTTTGTATAAATGTTTTTACTTTAAACACTATATTAATTGCGTAAAAGTCGACTATATGAGGTAATGCCTTAATGAATATTTATAGCAGTTAATTGGCATAGGTGAGTGGGTGCCAATATTTATACCCCCAACCTGAGTTCACCTATTTCAAAATGATGTAAGTACATTATGTACGTTTATATATGTTCATGGACAGAATAAAGCCATGTAAGTTAAGTAACATTCAAACGAAACCAGTTAACTTTGTTTATTAATGCTGACATTCAGGCTTTATTAATGTTAAGCGATATATCATTAATGTCAAATGTTAAATGTTATGTGTTACATCAGCTCTAATTCTGTGCCAGACGTCTGCATGGCTGTCCTGTATTGCCTTATATGGTCGGTGTTTCCCCTCCTTGTTGCTATGGTAGTTTTATCTGTTGCCGTGTTATTCTGCATTTAAACCGTATTTTAGGGCAAAAATAAATCACGAGTATTTTCACGAGTATCACTTTATGTAGAACAGCGTTTGCTTTAGATTTTTAGGCTTTTTAACACAAATGCAAGAAATCTTTAACAAATCAACTTTATCAAAGAATAAATCATTCCAGAAGGAAGACAACTAAACGTCCACTCAGATACGAGCTACTGCTGAGCGCTCAGAAACGTTATCGAGCTGCATTTAATCCCGAAGATCCAGTAAAGCCGTACTGCCCGGTCTGTTCCATGTGTTTTCGTACACATTAATAAAGAATCGCCTTTTGTATTTATTCCACTTCTGCTCCACTTCCTCTGCGTCTCCTGGGATTTTTCACTTCCAAATGTTTTTACTATCATGTTTTCCTGGTTCTGACCCCGTGCCCCGTGTTTATGATCATGAGCGGTTATTTTCCCCTCGGGGATTTGTGTCTGCTCGCGTTTTGACCCCAGTTACAGACTCAGACTACGATTCTTGGGATAAAGAGAACCACACCCTAACAGGATTGTGTTTTTATCTCCTGAAAGTATATATTAATAGAGTAATATTTTTTCGTATTACAGTTTTTGTTGAAAATTCAAACAAAGCAACAGATGAGTACATTTTTTTTACTTTGCATAGCATAAAAACGAGACAATTTAATTAATCGATTTGATATACTTCATAAATTCCTGTTAATAGTTTGATTAAATAAATGTAATCAGTTAAGTTATATAATTTTTTTTATTGTGATAACACACAACAGTGGCACAATTTCTCAAAATATTGTTATTTAGTAAATTACAAGCACAAAGTCTGCATGCTTTTAATAAAAAACAAAAACACACAAAGTGAAAACTACTCAAAAAAATGTAAGCTAAAACCCTCAGTGTGTGTGTGTGTGTGTGTGTGTGTGTGTGTGTGAAATAATGTGGATTTTTTCCCCTCTGAAATAAACGACTCGTGGAGAAAGTTTATTTTGAGGAAACATTAATTATAATAAACAGAGTGTCGGATAGTGAGAATATTTCAGCACAAATTATTACGTGGCCCAAAAGATGCAGCAGTAAATGGACTACATGCTGTGTTGTAGGAAATGAAGCTTACAATAAAGGATGAAACTAAAAGAGATTTTAAAACACTGGTCACACTTCAACCTGACAGGAGTTTACTGGGTGTAATGAGCCGGATAAAAACATAAAAATGTGATGCTAATATACATAACTGTCTGCCTCTTATTATTATATATTTTGGAAGCTACTGATCTGAAAATGGACTATTTCATTTCGAAGTACAGAAAAAAGCATAACAAGTAGCAGAATGAAAGGGTTCATAATTGACCACATAAGGAAAGCGTTGCCAAAACCGTGACGGAACTGGATGCCTGTGAAGTGCGGCGGGTCGGTGGGGACAGAATCGGCTCGGAGACGACGCTCGCTGATTGACATACGATGTTGTGTGATGTCTCTTGGTTTGAAAGCCTGTTCTTTGCTAGTTAAACATTTACGCCTGTGATTTCTGCGCTCAGTGAGACGTGTGTATCCTCGCAGCGGTGTCCTCGTTATCCCATGATACCTGATTAATCGTGTAATTACACTGAGCTGGAATCTCTTGATCTGCCCGAGGCTCTGGCGCAGTGTGTTTCTGGACGAGAGTAACCTGCACAGACTGACGACGCGCTCTAATCCGCCGCTGAATTTGTCGCGTCGTGTTTGTGTTCGGAGAAGCGGAAGCGTCTCTCTCTGACACTCGGAGTCTGTGTACATGAACGCCGTGGTGATGCGTTTCACATGATCCAGCAAACAGAAAATCCTGCAAACACACCTACACAGAGAGCACACGTCCTCTCCGCAGCGACGCACGGCCCTCTGAACACGTAGATTTATTTCAGATTTATTTCTAACTCATTGTGTTCAGGTTTATGTTAATTTTTTTTACAATTTGTTAAAGAACGATGCATCATGCGCTTGACTATCCGCTAGTTACATCAATCCATTTATAGTCACATTTTAATGTTGTGGCACGTCCACAAAACCTGGTAGCTCTGCTCTCACTTACATTATTATAAGCTACAATAGGTGGCCTAGGTAGGGCTCACTTTTGGTCGATACAACTACCTAGTGTCTCCTATTTTGCACACATTTCAAGGCAGGATCGCTTTCAGACACCTCAGATGAGAGAATCCCATCATCATCATCATCGTTCTGTTCAGTATTCTGAGTGAACGAGTTCCAGGAAAGTGTGAAAAACACGGCAGAGCGACAGAACCGTCTGCGTAACATTTTATTTAATAATGTAGTATTATTTCAGTACTAAAGATTTAGCATTTAGATGACAGATTAATATACACCTATACTGAGCGTTTACTCTGTTTTTTCTGTGAAAATGAGGAAGAGACGATGCAAGCGTTTCTAAACGACAGAGCGAGGATGTGCTCGTCTTGACATCTTTATCTGCACCGCTGAGAGAGTGGGTGGATTGTGTGTGTGTGTGTGTGTGTGTTTATGTGTGTGTTGGGGTGGGGGGGGACTGCTGCCAAATTAAAACCTCAGAATTTCTGCAACTGCTCCATCTGTCGCCAAGGAGATGATCTTGGTCTCCGTCTCCGCTCTATACCCCGTTACATGCAGCCTATTGAAAAATAAAGAATGCAACACCGCCAACGGAACAGCGAGACGAACTAAAGCCTGTGCTTTTCTTCTCTCCACACTGAGCTCGCATGTGTGCTGCTCTTCTCCACTGAAGAACATTCAGCAGGAACATTCTCAACACTCTACAAGGCGTAGTGATATTTGTAGCTTTAACTCTTTCATGTTAAGATCATTCAACTCATAAAAATGATTAAGTGAGCAATATATCAAACTATCTCTCTCTCGCTCTCGCTGTCTCTCCCTTCCTCTCTCTTTCTCTCTTCTTATCACTGCTTGGGAGATTAAATTCTTCCCGTCAGTCAGAAGACGCACCTACACACCTAACAGAGCTGGAAAAAAAAACACGCCTGCGCTTTTCACGCTCCTATTTACGACTCCGATTACGACACAACGACTCGGCTACTAGAGTTAAAGCTTTCAGGAACGTGTCGAAATCATAACGGATTAAAATTGAAGCATGGCGAGTAATTCATACCCTGTTATATTTTCCAATTCTGATTGGTCAGAAGGTGGTGATTAATTCTCTCTAACAGCAGCTCCGCCAGTAGCGCAGGTTTATATTAATGCGCTTGTTTTAAAGCATTATGGTTTCTATAGTAACCGCTCATTCACAGGGACGTGTACAGCGCACGCTCCACTGATAATAAACAGGCTTTAAAAATATTTATTTAACACGTATGAAGGAGTCTCCAGTGTCAGCGCTTTGTAACAGAGACAAAGCTGCAAGGTTTTTGACTTCGTCAGGACAGAGGAGTTTACACTCTTTTATTTTATTAACTTAGATAACTTAGAAGCGAGAGAATAAAGAGAGGGTGGTGAAAGAATAACTGTTTTTAGCTGCTGTAGTGTAAGTGAGAACAGGAACTAACTCGTTTGCGTGACGTTCCACAACTTTCAACTATAAATGGATAAAAAGTAAAAAATTCAAATTGTTGGCTAAATTACTCAGGTATAGGAGGGTTAAAGCACGTGATCTTTTGCTGTGAAACGAATTTATTTGTTCATTATTTACATTTTTATTTTAGCTTGAATTAATTTGACATCATTTTACACATTTTGGTTAGCACATTGTTTTTTAATGTTATTTTCTGAGCTAATAAACGATTTATATATTTTTTTCTTTTTTCAGAACGGCCCACGCCAGAGCTAAAGCGGAAGCAGCAGACCAGGCAGCACTAGCAGCGTGCCAGGATTCAGACGTGGCTCGTGCCGTGGCTCGAGAGCTTTCGCCAAACTTCCATCAGCCAGGTAATCCCCCCTCTCACACACACACACACACACACACACACACACATTTAAACACACACGCTAGGGTCTAAACATGTGACATCATGATTTATTCAAGAAACACATTTCCATCATTCTTATTCTATAGGTCAGCTTTTTTGACAATATTTATTCATTTTTTTGGTAATAATTCACTTTTTTGGTTTAAATTTCTGCCCACATGAAAGCGCTGGATGAAAAAAAATGCATATTGACACAAACATTTAAACACAAGATACACGTGTCTGTGTCCTTGGCTTTGTGCTGGTCTTGACTTTGCCTTTATTCTGCAAGAGAACGTTAAGCAGATGTAAATGCAAATGAGTTCTGAAGGGAAGCATATCATTTGCATATCCTTTCAGCTGCATGTTGCAGTCCGTCAGCTCGTGCTCCATTTAAAAGCGAGGCGATTATTTCAGGACAGTGTGAGGGTCCACTTGAATTCACCACATTGAGAAAATTCTGCAGTGTGTCTTTTAAGTTAATCCTTGAGTACAGAATCCAGATTAGATATCATTTTAAGAAACACTTGTTATAAGAACATGTTTTTGTGTTCATAACATCCATGTTGGTTTCAGACCCTAAAATCATGAGCCCATTAATTCTACCAATGTCTAATCTCAAATCTACATTGTCCCCTAATAATTGGTTCCAAACTCTCAAACCGACCAACAACTAGTTTCAAACCATAAACACCATTCAGGCCCAAAGTCTTCCCACTGCTTGTTTCACTCCACCAATTCTACTCAGTTGCTGGTCTAAACTCATTCTACTGCTAGTTTCAAATCATAAAGATAATATAGAGGCAGGTCTCAGATCCCCAAATCAAAATCTGATCTCAAACTCAACCAATATTTAATTCTAGCCACAAACCTCCAAATTCATTCAGAAGGTCATCTCTCACACTGAAAACCAACAGCAGCTGGTCTCAGATCCTGAAATCCATTCAATATTTAATCTCTGAAACTTTTAAACCCAACCAAACCCTCATTTCCATTCTATAGCTGCTCTCAGGACGTCAAACTGACACGACAGCCGGTTTAAACACTTCAAACAAAACTAACATCTGATTGCAAATTAAACCACTGGCTGGAATCAAGCCAATAAACCCTCTGAACAACTGGCCTGAAACTCACAAACCCTATCACTGATTTAAATCTAAACATATATTTTATCCATTAATACACCCCATAGCCAGTGCCACGCTCTGAAATGCAACCAAATGCTGTTCTCAATCTAATAACCTTCCATTCATGTGCTGGTCTTCGAGTCTAAAATTCTAAAATAGCTGGTCTCAACCCTCATGTTCACTTATTAGTTGGTCTCAGGAATGCACACCCCCAAACCCAAACAAATGCTGGTCTCAAACCCACACAACAGCTAGTTAAAAAAACAACCAAACCCAACCAATTGCCGATCTCAAAATTAAACCACCCTGAAAACCAACAATAGTTTGTCTCGGAACACTGAATCCACTCAATAACTTGTCTATGAAACTACAAAATCCAGCCAATAACTGGTCCTGAACATTTCCTTTTATCCCATATCTGATCTCAGATTGTCAATCCCATGCGACAGCTGGTTTACAAATTCTCAAAGACTCCCAATAATTAACCTCACACTCTGAAAACAAAATCAAATGCTTGTCTCAAGCCATTGGTTCCATTGAAGAGCTAGTCTTAGATCCTCAAACCCACCCCCAAACCCACCCCTTTGCTGATCTCAAACCATCAGTTCTGTTTAAGAGCTGGTTACAGACTGTCAAAAACCACAGATCTACTCAGTTGCTCGTCTCAAACCCAAGCAGTTGCTGGGTTAAAATCTGGACATTCTCCCATTGCTAGTCTCAAGCTACTAGCTAGTAGTTATCACATACACTGTATATCTTAATTACAGAATAGAAAAACATGTAGCATATTTCCTTGTTTTTCTCTCAGTCACATATATCAATTACATCATCCTTTGGGTCAGGTTTGTCTCCGTGCTCTCTGCCCTTCCTGGATTGCTGTAATAGCTCCCTTTGTCTTCTCCAGATTCAGGCACCGCAGTGCTGTATAGGTATCGCTGCCAAGAGGCACAATGCAGCTAGTGTTTGTGTAGGCTGTGAAAACAACCACCGCATGCTAGTCTCATCTCTGACCTCACATCAGTTAGCACATTCGTCCTCGACGAAGCTGACAAAGGATCAGTGTATGATCAGGGTTCAGTAATGTATGTTTTTGGCTATGTATTTGGATAACTGGAGATATTACTCATGTGGTTGTGTCTGGTGTCATACAGAGAACGTGGGATGTTAGGGATATGATTGGACGGCACATCACCATATGAGAAATGATGAAGTCAGGAAAGGTGTAACACTTTTCACAAATCCTGTGTATGGGATTGGAAAGGATCAAAACTTTGAACTAACATCAGTGAGCTTTTGTTTTCCATTAAAAACAATTCAGGCTTGACCTACCAATCTCCCGTATAAAAATAACGCAAAAACCTTCCTTTCAGGACTCGAATGGTTGGCTTTCTGGACAAATCAATATTGATGGTGCGCTTTGCTTCAGCAAAATGTTTTCATTCTTTAATAAAAAGCTCTGCTAAATGAGTTTTCTACCTCTTCTATAACACTAGCCATCCTTCAGACTCTGGGGTTTTTGGCTCGTCAGCGCTCCGGTTGTTGGCTCTGTGAAGTGTCTGATAAACAGAGTGATTTACAGGCCCATCTATGGCCGGATCAGGACGCTCCCCGGTAAGGGTTCTAGAAAGCCCACCCGTGTCAGCTACGAGACCGTGTTGGCTCTGTGAAGAATCAGAAGAATGCATGAAGGCTCACACTCCATTCGTAAAGCAGAATCTGACTCTCCTGCCATGTATGAACACTAATGGAGTCTCAGTGTGTTTGTGTGTGTGGCTTTAGCTTGAACTTCACCAAGACAGAAGAAGAGGACAGAGAGACAGCGAGTGAATGTTTACATCCAACTCAACATTAGGCCAGTGACGCATAATACATTAAAATGAATATATCAAGAACTTTTGTTTAGAATTCATACTTTCAACATTGGAAGACACATACACAATACCATTCAAGTGGTTAGAATACTGTTGCTAGGCAACTGAGAAATCTGGGTACTAAGCAATTCCTAGCTAATGACTAAGGCTAATGATTTAGCTAGCTAGCCCATAGTCGTCAGGTATATTATACAGAGTGTGATGGTGGAAGTGAGACAGAATGATCAGGAATGTCATCATTTTCCTTTGAGGTGTTGGTGAATTCCAAAGAAAAGACTACAATTACACCAGAATGTCACTTTCACTATTGACTACTAACTCAACTTCTATGGGTTTTGCCATATTGCAAAACATTTCATTCATGTCATTCGTATTAATCTTATTGTTAAATATGAAGAATATGCATTGTAGCATCTTGAAAGGATTTATGCTATTTGTGAGCATGAAAAAGTTCATACATTTTATATATTCAATAAAATTTTGGCATAATCGAGGGTTTTATTTTCTTTAAAGGCCCTGATTACATCAAGCAAAAGTTCTCAAGCGAACCGATAGAAATAAAAGAAGTCATTGAAGAGAAAAAAGAGAAAACCCCCTCAGGAAGCCCTCATTTCTATCGCAAGGGCACTACGCCCAACCAGACGCCCACCCACAGCCCGGGTCCGACTCCTCCGCCCTCACCCCCGCCCAACAAGAAGAAGTCCTTCTTCAACCGAAGCGCACCAAAATCTACCAAAGAGAGCGTAGTCGAGAGTCTAGCGGCCAGCGTCGTCCCCAAAACCGCCCCCAGGGTGCCGGCCAAACAGGAAGTGAAGAAGGAAATGGTTTCTTCTTCTTCCATTGCGCCCTATAAATCCATGGCGCTGGTCGCCAACTCCTCAAGTCCTGGAAATGGTGAGGTCCATTCGCAGTACCACAGCTACTTCGTGAAGGCGGAAGTGTCCATCCCACCCGAGGAGCCAGAGGAGGAGGCGAAGGAGGAGGAAAAGCCAGAAAGTCCAACTGTCAAGCAATATCGCACCTCTACACCCTCCTTGCCCGTCGCCAGGCTCGTCACGGCCAGAGACATCAAGCCAGAACCCAAGCTGAAAAAACAGGATTCTCTGAAGCCAAAGAGTCTATCAGAAACCAAGAAAGCAAGCATGGAGATAACCACGGACGTGGTCGAGGAAGAATCGGTGAGTGACCTCCACACACACCTGGCTAATCATTCGATATGGCTAATTTGGTAAAGATGGAAAACTTCACATGTGCTCAAATGAAATCTTCCTAATTGCTCTTTCTATAAAAGACTCACCAATTTTTCATCAAGCTTCAGGGTCAAGATATAGGGTGATGTGGTGGAATTAAAACTTCTGTCAATGTTGAAGCCTTCAGAAGGATTTTCCTGCAGATGTACATTTTTGAAAAACTGTCTGAAAATTTCTTACATAACGTTGTCTTCACTCTCCTGCAGGGTCCTAACTCAATACTGGTGGCATTAGTGATGCTGATAAATATCGGGTTAGCCATTATTTTTGTCCACTTCTTGACTTGATGCATCATCAAACTCAGGTAAGACATCATTCATTACTGCACAGAAACATTTAACCAGCATCCTAATATTTACACCGTACCTTTAAACTGTACCATCCCTTGATGGCAGTGAGGTGGGACTACAAAGGGTACATTTCCTGTTCCTTTGGTCAAATATTTCATCTGGGACAGGAAATGTAGTTGAATCGTTTAGCTTATATAACGGAACCTTATGTAAAGGACTAAAGCTGTACCCACAATGAAGGGTTCTCAAGCTGGTTCTACGGACTCATGATTCTGAAGAGTTTACTATTTTCTGGGTTGATGATATTTGGTTCAACTGATCGGCTGATTATCAGAGTTGTAATGAGTTGGATCCAAATTAGATTTTAAAAAAAAAACAGCTCTTGACAGCTCTTCTTTTCAGGACTAGGTTTGGGAACCAAACCTTGGTTACAAATTAGAACCGAATCCAAAATGGCGAGTACAGGCTCCCCATAACATTTTTTTTTAGAATTTTGGTTCTGCTTATCAGTTCCTAAATACGATAAACATTTATTATTGGGAACAATGGTTATATATCTGCAAAGACGTATGTAGCTATCTGCCAGGACCTGTCTACGTGACCACGTCACACATCAACGCAACAGCGTGCCCATTTGGTTAGACACGAGCTAGCATGCATGGCTAACCTCACAACAGTGTGAATGGTCAGTAAATGCTTGAAAGAATAAAGATATTTTTGTTATCTAACCATTTGACCTCTTTTCTTTACCATTTTGGTTGGATTTCTGCGCAATTCCCAGTGTGTGATGCAGTTCCATGGCTCTCCATGGGCTGGTCAGCTAATTAGGGAGTTGGACCAAACTGATCAGCTAATTATCAGGCTCTTTAAGATTTGAATCAGGTGTGTTGAGTAAAATATCACCTAGTGAGGAGCAGCGGATCTCCAGGTGGCAACGCTACATTCTTTTTCCAGGGGAAAATACGTATAATAAGTTCAAGGTTCATTTAAGCTGCGTGGGGAGCAGCTTTTGGCCATTTGATCAAGCTCTTCCGACTTTGTAATTCTGGTCCTCTGATTGTTCTTCCTTTTCAGCGAGTTCTTCAGGAGGTGCGGCGTAGGCCCCGTAATTCTCTGCGGTTGTATGGATGGCCTTAAGAACACGCCGCTCAGACTCAGACACAGGCAAAGGACGACTGGATGACTGGAATTAAGAGCGAAAAAACGGTGGAGTGAGTCCCGTAGCCGAGCCCAACCAGGTCCCCCGCCCCCAAACCCCAGCCCCGCCCCATCCTGACCGTGATTTATGACTCGCTTGGGCTCTGTGAAAGCTGAAGCAAGCACAGTCGTTGGGAAAAGGGGGTGGGGGGGATAAAAATAAAAAAATGTGCTGAGCCAAGCCGTACCCAGTGTGAAGTGCATGGACGGCCTGTTGGAGTGTGTGCGTCAGTGAGTGTGTGTGTCAGTGAGTGTGTGTTGGTGAGGAGGGGGATAACTGGATACGTTTGGCGATGCACTTTTAGTTGACAGAAGCAAACAGCTGCCTTACAATTTTACCCTCTGACGTTGTCGAGGGGGGGTATTCGTGTGTGTGTGTGTGCACACAGTGGGAGGTGAGAGTGTGTGTGTGTGTGTCTTCATTCTGATCTAAACAGCGTGCCCATTTTAAAAAAAAGAGGCACTCGCCAGTCTTATTGCATTACCCGTCTCTGAAGCCTTGTCTAACACCACCTGCTCGTGTTTTTAGGAGATTAGTGAATGCCATGCCAGGGTGTGGTACAAATTTAACAACTATGTCTTCAGCTTTTTTCTTTCTGTGTGTATTTCTTTTTTTTACTTTAAACATAAAAAATACAAAAACTCTGTGTACATTTTTGTCCCCTCGCTCTGTGACTGAATCAGTTAACGGCTAACACGAACGTCGATCCAATACCGAGCAATATTTTAGTTCTGGCGCGATTAGCCGACGATATGGGGTGAAAAGCTTTTCATAGGTTCACGTGGAAATGACCACGTCGACGTGAGCAGCTGTGGTGTAGCTCCGTTTGTACAATTAGAAAGGTGTCACTCTGATACGCGGGTGTTGTAAAATAGCTATAGGATATTATGCATGGTGTTTGTTGGTTTTATTTATTTAGTTGTTATTTATTATTTTCGGTTTATAACTGGTTATTGCACTGGATTTTTGCACACGTAGTGGTCGGAACCTGCGCGGGTTTCAGACCGTTCTTCCCCTCATCACCCCCGTAAGCCCTGATCCGTGGTGTTGAATGAATTCAGGATGAGCACGCGAATGTAGTCAGATGCCTTAAAGGACTTTTTAAAACAGTGTTAGAGTTTACCTCGGGAAAAAAGTAGTGATTTTGGAATTTTGTCTTAATTAATTGGAGGTTTTAGTGAAATCTATTATTAATCTGTAGTATATTTATTTATGTGGTGGTGCATGAAGCTGTGGTTTTATTTTACAGTAAACTGTACATGGCACTTTTGTGCCTGTATTTAAATAAAAAAATTATATAAGATATATATCTATATATATTTTATATACATAATATGAATATATATCCAGCACATGTTTTTGCTGACTTTCTCGTGTGCATGGTATAATTTGAAGATAGATTTTTTTTAGTCACATTATTTAAAAGTAGGCATGTGCTGATAATCAGTGATACGATAAACCACGATATTCATCACTCGCAGTAATATTAGTGTGGACACTACTACAGTTTGGCCAAGATACATTTCTGTCCAGTTATCTTTCTTCTCAATTATCATGATATAAAATTGTAATATCGTCACATGCCTATTTAGAAATGTGGTTTTGTGTTATGGTGTATGTAAGTGTGCGTGCGTGTGTGTGCGCGTGCGTGTGTGTGTGTGCGTGCGTGTGTGTGCGTGCGAGTGTGTGTGTTCGGATGGACGTCCCTCCGTATTTTTGGAGCATTAACAGAGTTTTATTCAGACTGCAGAAGCATGTGATCAGGAAAGAAGGAATGAAGGAAGGAAAGAGAAGAGCATCGAATGAAAATATAGAGCTTTTATTTCTTTTAACTTTTAATGTTTTAAAAAAGTTTATTTATATGCAGTGGCTGTGTACATGGCTGTGTTCTGTTGTTTTTAATACTTTTATTTAATCCCAAACAGAAGCAAAAAACACAATTAGATCTAAACTCAGATCCCCAAATCTCTTCAGTGTATACTTCATATTTTTACGCATTTATACAAAGTTCAGCAAAATTTGTCCGTATTTTTCTAAAACAATGAAGCGTCTATGTTTTAATGAAAAGTTCTATGACTGTATTTGCATTTAATAGTAACATGTCTTCAGATATATATTTTAAAGTTTTCATTTTGAAGAAACATCGATGAACATTTTGGTATTAACTGTCCCCTAATTTTTTTTTTTTTTTGGAAGTTAAAGTATGTTACAATAAAAATCTGTAAATTTTTATGTATGAACGTTTCATGTTTCAGTCCATAACGTTGCTGTTCACATCACGTTGTTCTTCAAAAAGACAACAAGAGAAAGAATTAAAGCACAGGAGGGTTCAGTTGGTGTAAAGTATGAGCGATTAAATCAAAATAAAAAATTCAATTAAAAGAATTTTTTAAAAAAAGGATGCAAGTGTTAATAAAGGATGATTGATTCAATGATTCAAAATTAAAATGTGTTCAAGTTTAAGACGATTTTATTAAAACTATTAAAATTTTTTATAATTTGTTTATAATCATTTATTAAAATGTTCTCTAAAAACCTAAAATGGGCAAGAGGGATTAAAAGATGAAAAGAATCGAGCATTTTATCGGCATACGTTGTATTTAAGAACAGTAAATCATAAAGGACGAAACAGAGTTTAAAATCTTAAAAATAAAATCTGCAGAACAAATGCATCTACATTTTTACTTCACAGGCACTTACACTACCGGTCAAAAGTTTGGACACCCCTACTCTTTTTCATAGGTTTTTCTTTATTTTTTTTTGCTTTCTACGTT
>JAQQZX010000018.1:538143-549973 GCA_030068355.1 Notoglanidium maculatum
TATATAATTATACACATTTATAATTTCTATTTATTTTGCTGTTTTTCGATTTAACACGTTTTAGTTTGTTCTATATTTGTGGACCATCTTATTCAACTTAATCCTGTTCGATTACATTTTTATTACATGTACTTTTCATATTGACGCATGCATTTTACCATGGTGCTGAACAGATGCAATATATTTCAGGAAAACTGTTATAAATCAAGATGATTTATTTAAATATAATCCAATATCTCCCTAATCACGCATCACTGACCTGCTGCACCTCACCTAAACCTCTGACTCAACACTCATTCAGGATCATTTGCAGTGGATTAACAACATTTGTGTTCAATGTTAAATGTTAATATTTTCAGGACAGAATTAAGAGAACTAAATTATCTGGACACAATTACACCAGCAGCAGGACAAAACATGCTGTAAAACGTTAAACTGTCAGAGACCAAATATTTGGTTATTTTTCCCTTTAAGAGATTGCAAACAAAAAATTACAAGTGTTTTATTTAATGACTAAAACAGGGACTACCAGTAGACTAACACTTATAACGTTAGTACTTAGCATCCGCTAACTCAAGTGTAGTGTACTGATAAACACACTAATATGGAACATTAGTTAGCTTTACAACATCTGCTATTCTCCAAATTTATTCTGAATACTTTACTAATTCTAAAAACATATATACTCAGGTGAACCTCTGACAAGCTACAGGCCGGTTAACATCACGTTGCTAATGCTACACTGAGCTTTCAGACACCATCATCTTTAACATCAACTTTTTCACAGTTCATACTTCGTATCCGTCACTAATATAAACCTTATAGTAAACATGAGTGTTTAAACATTATTCTCCATCTGAAATTGACACAGAACGGACATCTCTGACGCCGATGGAGAAAGATTTAAACGACAAGACAGTCGACTTACGTTTCACCCGCCATTATGCCCACGGTAAAAGAGGCTTTCACGCATGCGCATAGACGCCTTATAGGGCCACACACTTCCGGTTAGGATTAGGTAGACTTTTATATTGCCTGAATTTTAGAATCAAGGAATTTAGTTTCTTTACCAACAAATGTTTATTTATAAATAGTCCGTAAACATTAAAAAGGGTTAACTGACAATGATAAAATTATATTTTCGTGTAAAATACACGTTAATCATTTGTGTTATACTAATCTGGCATCAAGCAAACCCCAACGTATGATCTCAACGTAATACTGCTAAAGTAACAAGGAATAATATGATTTATAAATCATATGTGCGCAAAGGTGTTCTGTGCGTGCATAACCTAGCTAGCTAACGCTAACATTGGAATAAAAATGTATCATTATAAAATTACAAATATATAGATGAGCAGAAATCTTCACGCGAGTTTAATGTCAGCGCATTAAAAGCTGGTGATTATGGGAAATGAAGTTTTAGACTCTTAGCATAATCGAGTGGCACAATCGGGAAAATATAATTGCTACAAAAAGGTTTAACAAAAACAATGCATTTAATAAATAATCAATGCAATGTCTAATCTTCTAGTCGATTTCGGTCTGATAATTGCAAAAAAAAAAAAGTTATGAAAGAGTTATAAAAGAGTTATAAAACATGCCCGTGATTAGGGTTGCCAGGTTGGAATGATTGACTACAGTTTTTATATAAATAGTTTCTCCAAAAGGTACATGTTAAAAATACATTTAAAAACAGTGTTCAGTAAAATTATAAATCTCTAGTCAAAGATGTTCGTAACCAAAATCAAACAAATAAACAAATAATAGCTATAGCCTATAATCTTATTATTGAAAGGTATTGATTTGAAGATGGCTATAAAATAATATCAGTGGTGTTAGATGTGTAATTAACAATCTCCTGTATTGTGCTCATACAGTCTGGGCTCTGGGATAGCATGGACATTCTGTCCTGTCTACATTTTTACAAAAAACTTACTCACACTAAGGCAGAGGTTCCCAACCCTGGTTCTGGAGAACCCCCCGTCCTATTAATATTTCGTGTTTTCTCTGCTTTCAGCACGCCTGGTTCAACTAATAAGCTAATTAACAGCCCTTCCTTAGTTGAAGTGAGTGTGTTAGAAGGTGTTTAGCAGGTAAAACACTACATCGTGCAGGACGGGGGCTCTCCAGGACCAGCATCGAGAGGCTGTGCTTTAAAAAATGTGACGAGACAGAGCTTAATTTTATTTTAAAACTATATTAGGTAAGATTAGTCTTTTCCCCTGGAGATAAGGTCTCCAAGCATTAGGTGGATTCAAAATCTGAATGATTTCCACCCGTGTTTATGAAGCTACGTACATTTGCCTGTAGCGTAGTGTTTATAAAATGACTGAAAGGAGGTACATCCAAGACAATCAAGCATTCCACACCAGTAAGTCAGTTTCCAAAGCAGGTTTTCTCAGAGACATAACTCACTTTTGCTAAAGCCACGGCTTAACAAGTTGTTTTTCCACAAGTTATTTGTACAAGTAAGGATACAAAAAATTGACCGTTGCACCTTTAAAACATACGTTCCTTACAAATACCACACGCCTCATCATCCAAAGACCACGCGGCTGCTGTGAAGCGTGGTGGTGGCGGCGTCACGCTTTGGGGCTGCTTCTCCTCAGCTGGAACACGGACTGCATTCACAACAACTCCACATATTAAGGGCTTTTCTAAATCATAATTTCTGGCTGTACATAATAAGAAAAAGACATTAGCCTAGCAGATGGTGTGGAAACCTTTTTATATCCGCTGTAAGTCGTGTGATAGGTTTCCCACTTCATTTGGTTTGAGGCTTCGTTGTTATTATTATTAATGTCGTCCTGAAAAACCAAATTGATGGCGATCCATAATCTGATCTGAAAGTCTAATCTGGCAACCCCGTCCTTCCGACTGCTGGGATTGGATCGTCTGGGATTTCAGTGACGACATCAGCTCGGTGCTGTATTTATGTTGAGAGCAGAACGACGTGTGCTGAGGAGTTAGTCTGTATTGATGCAGCAGGGGTCGAACAGCTGATACTTTATTTGTGTGCGTGTGTGTGTGCGTGTGTGAGAGAGAGAGAGAGAGAGAGTCATTAGCTCATCTGCAGTGAGACACGGCTTCAGATCAAACTTTTTACAGAGACTGTAGTAGTCGGTAGAGAGGCGGTTCGTGACGATGCACATCGCGGCGGAGTTTTGCGTGGTTTGCGTGAAGGTGCTCTGGTCGTTCGCGGCGGCGGCGGCGCGGTGGCTCGTGAAGCCGCGGGAGAAGCGCGTGCAGGGCCGCGTGTGCGTGATCACCGGGGCCGGAAGTGGACTGGGCCGCCTGTTCGCGCTGCACTTCGCCCGCAGAGGAGCCACGCTCGCACTGTGGGACATCAACCGCGCCGCCAACGAGGAGACCGCAGAGCTCGTGCGGGAAATCTACCGACAAAACACCACCGACACCAGCAGCACCTGCACAGGTGAGTCCAAAACCGCCAAAGCGCGCGCTTAGGGGAAGTATCTCTTTATCAGAGGTCTAAAACTCAATCCTGAAACAAAATAGGGATTTAAACTTTCCAAAAAGTCCTCAAAATCATGTAGAAATAGATATTTAATAGCGATTAATCCACATTTAAATGCACAATGGTACATTAATAATTAAGTAAAAGCTTCATCCTTAAAAATTAAACGCAAAAACTCAAATTAGACTCAGTTTTTTCAGAAGTTCATCCTGAGCGATATGTTTTTGTCCCAAGCGCATTAAAGTATCCCAGATTCGGCTTTTAAAGGCTTTAAAGATGACCTTAAACTATAGATTTCATCCACATAGATTCCAACAGTTAAAGCAGAGTCCGAAGCTTCAAATGTTAAGGCAGACTCGCAAAGTGGGCGTGTCATCAGGATGACATCATCAAACATCAAATCCAGACGCTCGTCTTGTTCATGTTATTATTTTATTCACTTTGTGAGCGATCGTGTATCTACAGGTTCGGAGGACGGCGTTGAGGAGTTGCCTGTGTTCCAGCCCCGAGTTTACACGTACGTGTGTGACGTGAGTAAGCGTGAGAGTGTGTACGCCACGGCCGAGCAGGTGAGGAGAGAGGTGGGAGACGTCGCGTTCCTCGTCAACAACGCCGGCGTGGTTTCAGGACGTCACCTCCTCGAGTGTCCTGACGAACTGATCGAGAGGACCATGATGGTCAACTGCCACGCCCACTTCTGGGTCAGTAGGAGTCTTCGTCCTGTTAGCGTGCTTTAAATAAGACACGTGACTCAGTCGGGTGTTAACGTGTCTTATGTTCTTCACAGACCACGAAAGCTTTTCTCCCGAAGATGCTGGAGTTAAACGAGGGACACATCGTGACTGTGGCCAGCTCTCTGGGGCTCTTCACCACGGCCGGGGTCGAGGTGCGAGTTCTGTAAACATGCTTTTTAATTCTGATGTAAACATGCTGTTTCTGATGATCTAATCCTCTTCCTGTACGCTCTCCATCGTGTTTTGTCGCAGGATTACTGCGCGAGCAAATTCGGAGCTATCGGCTTCCACGAGTCCCTGAGCCACGAGCTAAAGGCGGCTAACAAAGACGGGATCAAGATGACGCTGGTGTGTCCCTTCCTGGTCGATACGGGGATGTTTAAAGGCTGTGAAATCAGGTCGGTCACCATTTAGTAGAGCAGACACTCAGAACCTAGAGAAGAGTGCAAAAGTTTGTACCTCCTCTGGTGTGTTGGGGAGGGGAGGGGGCATAAACATGGCTTAATTTCACAATTTAGCTACAAAAAAAAGAGTTCGTTCAAGATGTTAAAAAGTAAAAGTGTGTGTTTCCTGTAACAACAACCCCAGTTTTTTGTGCTGTGGGGTGTACAAACTTTAGCACAAACTTGTATATAAAGCCAGAATGTATTGAATTTTTTCTGCTTGAAAAAATTGTCATATTTTAATAACCGATTAACTATGTAATTACATAATAGCTTACAATAAATCAATAATAATTTATATAAATTAGTAATAAATGAGCTGATTAAATGGTGAATTCATATGATACATTAATAATAAATTAATTACAATATATGAGAAAGACTGTATTATTTATAATGTAGCATATTTTCCCTTCACCCGTGTTGTATGTAGTTGTTGTTGATGTTCGTTTTTTCTGCACAGGAAGGAGATGGCGCCGTTTTTCCCGCCGCTGAAACCCGAGCACTGCGTGGAGAGGGCCATGAGGGCCATTCTGACGGACCAGCCGATGGTCTGCACGCCGCGCGCCATGTACGTCGTCACCTTCATGAAAACGTGAGTGTCGTCTGCATCGTGAACCCGATGTTTATTTCCCTCTGCTTACTGACCAGGAGAAAAATAAAATACAGTAGATACATTGTGTATATAATCTAAAATAAATCTGTAGTGGTCTAAACTCTATATTGAACTCATCAAGTCACATAGTGATGTAGTGGCTTTCAGGAAGGTGTTATTACATCATAAAATACAAGAACCAATCAGGTGTCAGTATGCAAATGAGCAGAACTGTACAGGAGAAACAGAGCAGGGTTTGTAGAGCTGTGTTGAATCTGAACTTAATGACTATTAGAACCACCAAGTCAAGCATTTTACTATTTAATAAAGAAAAAACTAAAATCTGGTCTTCATTCTAAGTTTTGGGACATTTTAACTGTCTTGCTCATGAGATTGAAACTCGCCCCCTTCTGATCGGCGACGCTCTCACTTCCGTCTGATGTCACCGTTTTCTGATGTCTCTGTTGCAGGATTTTGCCGTTCGACGCCATCGTGTGCATGTACCGCTTCCTCGGCGCTGATAAATGCATGTACTCCTTCCTGGCTCATCGGAAAGAATCCACCAACAACAACGAGTCGAAGCTCAGCATGTAGTCACTCTGGATGTTCTCCGATATCGCTGGATCTTACGTCTCTAACGCTCTTGTTAATTAGGAGCGAAAAATAAGGACTGTAATTACGCGATCTCGAAACTTGTTAAGCTGCCTACACATTTCCGTTTTTAAGCCTGATAATTTAATCACCTACAGATTAGATTTGTGTAGACGTCTGGCCTCACGCTGCGTTCTGAACAGGACAACAATAACAAACATATTGTGTGTTAATGATCTGCACATGTCTACATAAATCCTCTGATCAGCTTGATTATGAAATAATGCAGTATGTTACTGTAATAATGTACAGTATCTTTATTTATATTTAATTTCTGTCTTGTTCTTTAGCATTCACTTCCACATTGTGACTAAACAACTTTATGTGGCTTCTAGCTGAAGCTTTGTTACTTTAGTCGTTGTTCTTTTTCTGACAAGTTTAAAATGTGTTGTATATTCAAATGTGCAATATGTATCATTGTTACAATAAATATTTTAACCTGAAAGATTAACTCAGTGTTTTTAGCTTTTTTTTTTCTTTTTATATACAATTAGAAACCATTAGAGTTTTGTCTGAGAAATGTGAGACAATTACATGAATATTTTAAATAACTGATGATAAAATGTACACAGATGCACCTTTGTTTAAGATGTTCAATGAGTATACTACAGCTGAGTGCAAAAGTCTGTACACCCATATGTTTATTTTTAATGGGAAGAAACGTGAACATGATTCTGTTTTACAATTTATCTCCAAAAAAAACAAAAAAATGAATTCCAAGGAGATAACAAAGGAAACATGGACTCATCCAGGAACACAACATCTAATCTAATACACACTGAAGTCGACAAAAATAGTTTATAATGAAGGAACATCTGCGAAACCTAACACAGGAAATGTCTTGTTGCTATACATTAAAACTGATTTAGGGTGGACAAACTTTTGCACTCACCCATAGTCAAACTCGGACCTTTGTGTGTTTTTTCCCCTTTACAGACGAGTCAACGCTGTGCAACAATGTGACGAGTGATTTTTTTTTAGAAAGAGAAACAAAACAGAGACTGGTGAGGGGACGAATGTTTATAGCTGCTATAATGTAAGCGAGAACAGGAACGAGCTTATCTCACCAGCGTTCCGTAATATCACATGTGATTATAAACACATAAATCACAGTGGAATAAGAAGAATAATCCACTTGGGAACATTTTGCTATAGGAAAATATTTAACTTCAGGGTGGTAACAGAAACTCAGCAACACCACCATGGTGTGTATTTTTGTGCAGCAGCAGTAACACACACACACACACACACACACACACACACACACACACACACACTTACTAGCACATGTTATGAGAGTTTTAGCTGAAGAAATGACAAAGTAATTACAACTGTTAGAAAGTTATATTGATGGCGTAAATGTAAATTTGATGCCAAATAGAATGCATTAGTAATATTTATTATATTATATTTCTAATATTAATATTAGAAAGGGTTCCAAGTATAATTTTTTGGAATCTAAGAACACTTAAAGTACCATTTTTTGTGTATTGACTGGGTAAGTGTGCACTAAAAACTAGAAATTATTGCTCATTATTTTCCCCTTAACACCTACAACCTGTCAGGACTTTAACGTTCAGTTACCTTCTTAGCTTAAAGGGTTCTTTAAGAGTTCTTCAGTAGTTCTTAAAAAGGTCCTGCTTGCTTTCTGGGAGACAAATACTGTGTTTTAGGGTTCTACACGAAACCTTTTAGGGCCCCTCATGATCCATCTGAGAATAGTGTAGAGACTTTTTGTTCAAATCAAGAACCTTTAAAGAAAGAAAAAAAAGCCTCTTGAAAAAAACGTCCTTCATGCAGAAAGGATCTTTGCTTGAATCAAATGTATTCACTTCGTTTCAGCAGAATGAAACAGGAACGTCATGGAGACGTGCCCTGATGGGAGGGAACATATTTCCTGATTTCCGTGTCAGTATTTTCTGAAGCACACACACTTCCTGTGGAACGCTCCACATGATTAAGATAAGCAACTCTCCCTGAGTCCTGCTTTGACTATGAATCATGACTCGGTGCTGTGTGAATAGAATTCCCTTTTCTCCCTCCAGGAACCAGACCAAGTTCATGCAAACTCACACAGCGGCTCATCTCTGACATTTCACTCCCTCAGTCGATAGGAATGTGTGTGTGTGTGTGTGTGTGATACCGAGACCTAGTGGGATTTCCAGTCACTGTGCGTAGAGAGATATTAAGGAGTCTGACTTCCCAAAAACACGGTTTATTATTAGAGTGTATCATTATCACACGTGTCACCATTCACTGCAGGAATGTAGATTAGACGGCTAGGTCATCTATTGCACACGTTGCACATGTTATTACAAAACATACCACACAATTCTTACTGCATTATTTCTTTCTCTCCTTAATATAGTCAATAGGTCCATATTTTTCTACGTGTTTATTTTCCTCTCGCTGGGGTCTCACCATGTCGAAACAAAAAATGTAAAAAAAATCTGTAACAAAATATGTAACAGACTGTAACAAAAAAAATAACAGCAAAAAATACTGTAACAAAAACTGCAACACCATGTAACAGAGTGTGACAAACCTGTAACAGCATGTAAAAGACTGTAACAAAACCTGTAATAAAAAGCAAAAAAAGTAATAACACTGCCACAACATAGGGATGTTACATCACACACACACACACACACACACACACACACACACATATATATATATATAAAACCATACACACCAAATAGCTTCCAATATAGTTTCACTTGATAAGCCTTCCTGATAAACACTCTGTATAGGGTTCTACACAGAACCTTTAAGGTTCCTCCAGAGGGATGACAGAAAGGATGTAAAAAAAGTATTTAATATCATGCAACGTAATAATAAATCAGTGCACATATAATGTATGTTATCTGAAATGTAATATATGTTATTGTATGTTTCAGTGCATTGTCTGTTACGCTACGGCTAATTCATGGTTACTGACTTGCTAAAACCGACTGACGGGATTTGATGGTTTGGTTCAGTAAAGTGACTTTAGGTTTAAGAAAGGCATTTTATAAACAATGATCGTACTATTTGTATTATTATATTAACTATGGAATTAACTGTAAAAGCGTGCGGCTTCATCCTCACTGTGTAATTGTAACACACACGATCACTTCCTACTGCAGCCTCGTGGTTTTTTCCCTCCGAGCTGATAGTGAAAGGTGACGGAGAGGAAACAGGAAATTCAGCTCAGGCTGTGAATTGTGTTTCCAGGTACATGAGTGTGTGTGTGTGTGTGTGTGTGTGTGTGTGTGTGTCGTCGCTGTAATCACAATGATAACTGGATCACTCTCCTTGGGATATTCACTTATCATGAGTGAAATGGTTTCCCAATAATAACATCCTGATGCTTTTATCTAATAGAGATCACAGACGTGACGGCGATGTCAGCCACGTGGCATAACTATAAATAAGTAACAGTTGGGAAGGGGAATGGAATCATGGAAAGACTGTAACATTGTCCCTGGCTTGCTAATAAAGCTGAAAATAAGGCTTAATAATCATAGTTTCATAAAAGTACAAAATCCGTCTGCTTTATCACAGTCAGAGACATTCTCAGGAAATCTCCTTCCTCTGGTTGTAACTTTCACTAAGGCATTAGCTGAGCCTATCGCTTATTAGCGCCTCCTCTGGGAGCTCATGCTCATTTTTTTGTGTTCATGATTCATCTGGGCAGAACAACTGTTTCTCCAAGATTTCCACATTAGAAGTAATGACTAACCCACAGATGTTCCTTTAGGCCACTCAAGATACCACTGAATTAAAAAGTGTGAAGAGCATATTGTCTGAAATTCCCAGTTTTACTACAAAGATCATTAAGGAGCTGGAGTGTGTGCCGAGTCACATCTCGTCACTGTTCACCTTTAACTGCTGCTGGAATAAACAGAAGGCTCCATTGTTCTGCTGAAGATCTGCAGAGGTGGAAATCTAATAAACAACATGAACACTTTTACTTTTACTCAATTACATTCTGATGAAAAAAAACCACCATTTTCATTTTTTTAAAATTTACTACATTTAACATTCAAATAATGAACCTTTCCCCAAGTTACTTATATATATATATATATATATAAAAAGTCATGTCATGAATGAATCGAAATGAAAGGAATATCGTCCTTTGTTTGAATTTTTGTGCTTGTTTGTAAACCATATAAATAGATGCGATCGAATTTTATACGAAAAAGAAGTATAAGCTGTAGCCCCGCCCATAGCCCCGCCCCTAACCTTAGTAACTTTTTATTCAGTTCATACAAGTTGTTCCATTTGTTAAAAATTGTGCGTGAGCCCATGTTGGATAAAAAACTTACAGACCTTGGCCTTTTCAAAATGTTTGAGACTCTATAAAATGTCAGTCATCTGACTGTTAAATTGAGTAAAATTCCACTTGAGAGAGCAGAACACGCCTTTCCTGAGAAGACAGCGAGCCAGGGATAAAGTTCATGGGTGTAAGAGTTTAAAGAAGTGAGGACGAGACGGGCAGGCGGTGGGCTCGCAAACTAATCCCCCAGAAAGGGAAGTGATAGTGCTGAGGAGATGCGTGTTCAGGCGTGGCATTTCTACTGAACTTCAGTTTGAATACAACAAAGTCAAAATACAGTTAAAATAAATAGAGTGCATTTTAGTGATCCAATGGCGTCGTGGTGATACATTTGCTTGTCTCCTTTTTATACAGAGACAAATACATACTTTACGTTATCTGACCACATTTCTGTGCAAAAATGATTCAATTACGCTTCTGTGAAGATCTGAACAGTGATCTGATTACTGCGGAATAAGAGGAGCTACGCAGGATGAGGTTAATACTGAAATTAAACATATGGATTCCTGGTGAAAACGTCAGAAATGAAAAGCTCCGCGACTCTAATATACACAGCAGAATTCTCAGAGGTGATTTCATACAGAATTTGCTCTGTAATCAGAACGACAGTGTAGATACTTATTAACGAGGTTAACATCGAAATGATATACACCATATGGCCAAAGGTTTTTGGACACCTGACCATCACAAATGTATGTAGGTTTTCCCAAAACTGTTGCCATGAAGTAGGAAGCACAGATTGTTCTCGGATGTTTGCATGCTGTAGCATTAAGCTTTCCTTTCACTGCAACGAAGGCGTCTCAGCATGTTAATGCTCCTGTGCACAAAGCAGCTCCATGAAGACACGGTGTTCAGGTGAAGGTTGGAGTGGAAGAACTGGAGTGTCCTGCACAGAGCCCTGACCTCAACCCCACTGAACACCTTTGGGATGAACTGGGACGAATAAATCTGGAATGAGATCATCAACATGCACATAAGGGTGTGATGGTCAGGGTGCGCAAACTTTTGTCCACATAGTGTACATGGATTACTATTTAAAACAAACTTAACTCTAGAACAGCAGTTCTCACACTGTCTGTAGCCAGGAACTTAAATTTCACAGATACCGTCAGTACAGATTTATTTTATGGATATAATCTATATAAATATGTAACTTCTGTATTAACCTCATTAATAAACATCTACAGCGTTATTCTGGCTGTTTATTAGAACCATGGAGATTTTTATTTCTTTGAAATTTTAACACATTAGATCCACATTGCCCTTATTTATACTTAGTTATACCTTATTTATAGGTTATTGTTAGGAGATTATGAGTTTTTGAGGTTTAGATTAAACCCATTAAATGCGATATGATACCAGGCGATACGAACACGATATGAAATCTAAGTTGTTTCTGATTTATTCCACTGGAACAAGATAAAAAAAATCACGTCCCTCTGAAAGTCTCCGAAGCACCCCATGAGACCCGCTGCTCTAATATACTTAATCTACTTTTATGATATAAAACCGGAAATGTGTAATGATGCACTCCTACACACACACACACACACACACACACACACACACACACACACACACACACACACACACACACACACACAC
>JAQQZX010000018.1:553359-579410 GCA_030068355.1 Notoglanidium maculatum
AGCGACAGAGAGAGAGACAGGAAGGGAGGGAGAGAGAGAGGGAGAAAGAGGGAGAGAGCAGAAATGAACAGAAGTAATCGCTGGTTTTCAGTACTGAAGAGAAGTATGAGTAAAAAGCACACATGTGACGCCTGGGATTAAATCACTCACCGTGATACCACCACTTTGTCTTCTTTGGGTTTTTGTTACATGTTCGCACGTAGAAGGAGTTATCAGGTGGACGTCGCTACAGACAGAGTGAAGAGCAAAACTCATTAAACCTTCTGACATGTGGTTACCATAGTGACGGCAAGGCTATTTGTCTGTGTCTCCTGTGCGGTAACCATAGTGACAGTACTATTACTCACTTGTATCTGGCATGTGGTAACCATAGGGATGGCATTGTTACTCGTTTGTATCTATCTGTTGTTAAACATACACCCTGAAAATTTCTGCATTAAGTGACTGCTAGAGGGCGCAACTGGACATGCTATTTTTGATCTCCCACAATGACAAGGCTTTCTACAAGAAAATTATTTAAAAATGCGGACAAGCGGGAGATTCGAGTTCTTCTCATTCCAGACTGAACCAGTTTCTACAAGTATCAGGCTCCAGGAGAACGCAGGCTGGGCTCGTCTGACGAGCTGCAGCGGTGACGTGCAGCACATTGTTCAGTTCAGCTTTTACATGCTCATGACACTGACCTTCTCTTTGCAGCTGGACAGCATGCTGATAATGCTAAGACACACGGACTGGACGGACAGAGCCGGACTCCAGTCCTCCGTTAAAATGGACAGACAGATGTGTCCGTTGCTGTAGACGTGCGGATGGACCGGAATGTTCTCGCCAGTAAACATGACCTGTATGATACACAGGGCAGGGATCAAGATGAAGGACACGAGAGGAATAAAGAGAACCGTTGTGCACTCTGTCGCTCCTGAGGTTCACCTGAGGAGAGTCGAACGGGTATCGGCTGCTGAACTTGAAGAGGAGCTGGAACTTCTCGCCCTCGTACAGGGTTCCGGGAGCGCCCTCCATATCTATAAACCACCTAGACAAAAGACGCAAGTGAGACGAGGCCCAGGACGACCAAACACACTTATCACTCCTCTGCGTCTGTGTGCGTGTACAAAACCACTGCATCCACAACAGCCACTGTGTCGGCATAAATCATACACAAAGAAAAAGTCATTTCATTAACATATAATAATGAATAACAAACACTTACTCGGTGATTGTGTTCTGAACGCTTCTTTCATTCAGCGTCATTCCGGGAGGTGGATCGCTCTGCAAAGCCAACAGTTCCTTCTGTAACCTTTTCTAGAACGAGAACACATAAATACAACTGAGTGCAAAAGTTTGTACACCGCCTAGGTTCTGGCTGCAGGTGTCTGACACTAGTTTACAGAGTCTCAGCCTAGTGCGCAACTCTAAACATTTGTGCTCCGGATCATTTATTTTCCTTATGTATCTTTTCATTTCTGTATCTTTCTGGGTCTTTTCATTAATGTATGTTTAACACTTTGTTAGGTCTTATTTAAGGCATAAAACTTACAAAAGATACTCAAACTATGTAAAAATACTTATTTAGAAAATCGATTTTACACCTTTACTTAATAATATCCACAGCTGTAAGGTCATGGAGCTGAGGTTTACTATTCTAACGCATTCTACAACCTTTTTATAGATCAGAAAGGATAATAAAGCGTTTCACCGGAATAAAATGCATTTGGTCTGTGAAAAAAAACACTTAACATCCAAAATAACACAAAACATTACAGTCATTTAAGAGCTAACAAGTGAAGTCTGTAAATTATCTGCTAGTATTTCTAACACAAAACCCTCTAATAATTACGCTCGCGCGTGATAAACATTCAAATCTAGTTTAAAATGTTTTGTTAGGAAGGAATGCTATGCTAAAGCTACACATCCGACTAGCTAACACAGCTAACACAAGTGCCAAAACTAGCTGGTTCAATATTCGTGATTTTCGAAGACCATTCATAAATAACGATTTAATAAACATATTGTGGATGAAGTATTCCGCTTGTAACAATAGCTGATAGCGATATAATTTAATATCTCCTCCCAACAGTTTGAATTAACTCGATTTGTTTACTGTAGTTTTGCTACTCACCTGCATCGACGCCATGTTGGAACTCCCCCAACTTCCAGACGCGTCATTTTTCTCCCCACGTCCGTATTTTTGACAAGTCCCGCCCCCTGCGCTACGATTGGCTAGTGTCAGCTCTATCCTGCTTCAAGATTGGCTAACAGTGTCCTGGTCGTGCGCTATGATTGGTTAGTTTACAAAGCCGTTCATACTGTACGGCTTAAATTGTGTGACTGCTGCTAATAACCTTTTCTGATAAAAAAGAAAATTGAATTAGCTGAATCTATTGTGTATTTTTTTTTAAATGTCTCTAACTGTAGCAAAACTAACTATGTGTATCATCTGTAGTCTAGATTTGAAAAGGTATTGAGCTAGTTCTACGCATGCGCAATACAATATGTAACAAACATGGCATAAAAAATGTCACACTGGAGATTTAGACTGTCCAAAATGTCCTCTATAACTCAGCAATCAAACAGAAAAAAACTTGCTGAAAATAAGACAACACATATTTCATTTTTTAGATACAGTCTATAATGTTCAATCTGGCTTCCGCAGTGGGAATACTGAATTCCATTAAGGACTATGCATGTCACTTAGCTAGTACGGAAGCCCTAAAAGATCATGAAGTTCCTAATTTTATTCAGCCAGTTTTCTCTTGATCTCAGGTTATTTACGTCATTATCACAACATAACATATGTTGTTTTCACGTGATAATGAGTTATTTATTTTGTTTTCTCATGATCTCAAGTTATTATTGTCATTATCACTACATAACGAAACATTGCTTTCCCGTGATAACGACATCATTTTCTCAAGATCTTAGGATAACAGTCACTGACCATCCTTCTGTCCAGCAATGTCAGAAGAGCAGGAATATATTGATCAGCAGGTTATAATTCTGCTCAGTCAGGGCCCGACTCAGGCTGAAATAGCTTTATGTCTTGCCGTTACGGATTAAGGTTCGCATTAGTGTGTGTTATTTAAAAGGCAGTTAGAAAGACTAAAGCTTTATCACAGGTGCAATCAAAGTCTGATTCCGCCATGAACTACAGCACTGACCAGTCACGAGGCCCAGGGCGTCTCCATGGATACCGCATGATAACAGAGAGGGTTAGGGTCATGCCGATGGGCAGGATTATGGTTAAATTGCGTCGGTATCACGAGAAAACCCATGTTTTGTTATGTTGTGATAATGACAAAAATAACTTATTACAAGAAAATTGGCCAAGTGTAAATTCGTGAATTCTCTTAAGGCTCCTGTAAACTAGCTAGAAATGGTGAAAAGTAATTTAACTACATTAAAACTACATCCATGTTTGATCCCCATCTTACGGAGCCCGCTAAGGGTCATGGAGGGGATTTTTTGGGGGATCTAGTTTTGCGTTCCCTTGCAATTCTTTGCATTACCTCGCAACAGCCCTAACCCTAAACGTTACAAGAGAACACGAAAGTTTTGCAAGATAACGCAAAAGTATTGTGAGGAAATGCAATGGTAGCTTAAAAATTGGGGTTTCCCCATCATGACCCTTAGGGGGCTCCATAATACTTATAAAAAATTATGACAAACAATAATTCAAAAGTCCTATTACGACTTGACTAGTGATTATCATGTTTTGCAAGTTGCTCTTGGTCTGTTGCTAAATTTGCTTAGTTGCTAACTCCATTATGGTACATCCATAACTTCAGCCCTGAATCAGTGAATCAGTTTTGTTATGACAGAGAGGTCATTACTTTTTTAAGTTATATTTTTGTCTGCCAGTAAATATTCATAATTGTGTTAGTTTGTATTTGCAATTGTTTGTTTGCTAAACTGTCTCCTTGATTCAATGAGTCATTCCTGAGTTGACTCAGTGAGGTGAATGGTTCCTCCTCCTAACTGGATACGGTCGAAAGGTAAAAGACAAGGTCACATTATTGAAATCGACAGATAGTTTGCATTTGGCTCATTTTTAGTCAGGTGTGGAAAGATAGTTTCAAAATGTAACGCTTCACTTTTTTACATTTGACTATTAGGATCTGGTTACATTTCCATCAGTCTGTTCGCGGGTCACCAATTAAACGTGGGAGATCCTTCGCTTCCTCGATCCCACCTCGAAGGGGTGCTTAATATGAAGCAGGACCTAAAAGTGAAACGAAGACCAACTACATACTGGAAAAGACAGGAATAGAGGTTATCATTTAATTCAATGCCTTTTTGCATGTGTTTTAAATAAACCCGACCTTTAAAAGGCTTGAGTTGGGCTGCTGGAGACACACAGGAAAGACAGACAGAGCTCACACGCATCGTTGATGAAATCGAAGATGAAATCATCCTTCGTTATTTTGTTCCTGCTGCAACTCTGTGGCATGTCTGCAGGTCTGAGAGAATATAAATTAATTTTCAACTCAATGAACTGGACTCAAGCTCAGAGCTACTGCAGACAGAAGTTCACAGACCTGGCAACCATCACTACTGACACAGAGCAAAACAACGTTTTACAGTCTGGAATAAACGTGTACACATACGGCTGGATTGGGCTGAAGAGATCCAAGCCCCTCTCCAACACCTGGCAATGGTCTGATGGACAAACTCCTACTAGCTTTATGTGGCTAGGTAACCCCACTACTCTTCCAATAACCAATGACTGTGCTGTCACTACTCCGTGGGGCTGGAGCATAAGAAACTGCTCCAGTAAATATTATCCAGTTTGTTACAGAAGTATGAATTTGGTAATGGAGAACAAAACATGGGAGGAGGCTCTTCAGTACTGCAGGAACCAGCACAGTGCTCTGGCCTCCCTGATCCTTCCCTCGCAGCTTCTCCTGGTCGAAACGGAGGCGGCTCAGGCTCAGACCGCTAGCGTGTGGACGGGTCTGCGCTTCCTTAACGGAAACTGGATGTGGGTGGCCGGGAAGAACGCATCGAACATATTCGCAGCAGATTCATGCCCAGCGCCACTTTACCGCTGTGGAGCTCACAACTTCAACACGCATGTCTGGGAGAACAGAGACTGCAACGAGAAGCTTAATTTCCTCTGCTACTGAAGGAGCAACAGACCCGTGGAACGCCAGTCAGGATCTCATACCTCTGAATTTGCCTGGACTAAAGTCATTAATGTATCATAAATGTCTACATTTATTTCCAGAACTGGAAAGGATAGCACAGGCCTGACACAATACAATTCATCCAGACCTGAATGTAGTATCGTTTTTCTTGCTTCCTAGAGTAAACTCGGTAATTCTGTTAAAATGATTTAAAAAATCTTAGAGAAGTTTCCAGAACAGCCTCCATGAAGTCTTTAACTAGTGCTTTGTCTATTTAACAATTACTATGTCTGTCACATTCTTTAACAACATATAAACATTTATCGGTGGCTTGTAATAGCTTTTGTTGGGAGAGGAAAATGAATGTTTGGAAATCCAGTTGCTCTTTTCTATTATTATTATTTTTGTTTTACATTTAGGTCATTAAGACATTTGCAAAGCACTGTATAGACACATATAATGTATATGATAGAAGCCTTGAACATTACAGTAGGTGTCAGAAAAAGTTTCAAGTAAATCTCTCTCTCTCTCTCTCTCTCTCTATTTTAAACTCAAAAAATAAACCAAACCTGAATATAGTGTGTGTTCATGTAACATGTTTGTAACTGAATAATAACTTAATAAACATTTTGCTTCACTGCTATTTCTTCCCTCATGTATAAAAACGATGTTGTTTGTCTTTAATGGTTTATGACGGTACAGTGGTATATTGGACGGTCACGTTGGCTTCGAGTGCCTGAGAGTTAGTTTGCATAGGATTTAAACAGCTCGGTGTGGAAGGTCACCTTTCTACCATGAAGGAGCATTCTTCAAATATGACTACTGGGACCTGAATAATTATATGTAGCTTTCTTTAAACTGCCGTTATAGAAAATTAATCACCACCTTCTGACCAATCAGAATGCAGACTTAAAGAGCGCTGTGTGGAAAATATCACAATGGACAAAGATGCAAGGATATTTGTTTTTGCTTACTAAGCTCTCTCCATTTCATTTAATGAAGCATTTATAATAAACAATTTTAGTTTTAACATGGTTATGATTACATTTTTTCTCAATAATCCATATATGGGAAAGACCACGCCCACTGTGGCAGACATCTTTGATCGCTCCTCACTTCTATATACGTACACTCACTGAGCACTTTGTTAGAAACATTACACTACAAATAGTCATTTTGCTTTCAGAACAGCCTCAGTTCTTCATGGTATGGCTCGCACAAGATGTGGAAACATTCCTGGTCTGTGTTGCCACGACTGCAATTCATGCTGCGACGGTCCTGATCAGCCACAACCCCAAAGGTGTTTTACTGCATTCAGATCCGGTGACTGGGAAAGCCGCTGAAGAACACTGAGCTCATCGCCATGTTCATGAAACCGATTTGACAACTTCTGCTTTGTGACACGGTGCATTCTCATGCTGAAAGTAGACATGAGAAGATGGCCATGAAGGAGGCACCTGCTCAGCAACGATACTCAAATAGGCTGTGACGTTCAAGCCATGATTGATTGGTATTAACTGCCAAAAGTGTGCTAAGAAGACATTCCCCACACCATTACACCACCTCCACCAGCCTGGACGGTTGACACAGGCTGGATCCATGGATTCTGACCTTACCATCTGTGTGATACAGAAGAAACCCAGAGCCCTCAGACCAGGCTATGGTTTTCCAGTTTTGGTGAGCCTGTGCCCACTGCACCCTCAGCTTTCCGTTCTTGGCCGACAGAACTGGAACCCGATGCGGGCTTCTGCTGTTGAAGCTCATCCACCTCAAAGGTTAACATCCTGTAGATGCTGAGATGCTTTTCTTCTCACCACAATTGTTCAGAATGGTCACCTGCGTCACTGCAGCCTTTCTGTCAGCTCCGAGCAGTCTGGTCATTCGCAGCTGACCTCGCTCATCAACAAGGTGTTTCCGTCCGCAGACCTGACGCTCGCTGGACGGTTTTACTGCACCATTCTGTGTAAGCTCTAGAGACTGTTGCGGGTGAAAATCCCAGGAGATCAGCAGTTATAGAAACGCTCCATCACTGAGGAGATGTGAACACGACCTGAAGCTCTTCACCGGTATCTGCATGATTTAATACATTGTGCTGCTGCCACATGATTGGCTGATTGGATAACTGCATGAATGTGTAGGTGTTTCTAATAAAGTGCTCCTTGCGTGTATTCCAGCTATTATTACACAGGACTCTTGTGCATTGATATCCTATGACGGAAGAGATACTGTTTTAAATGTAATTTATTATTTTCCACCGAAACCTCGCAAGCTTAGAGTCGTATCGTATGAGGAAGCTTGTGAGTGGATGCATTTGCTTATTAATGATTAATTATTCATGAACATTCTCAGCTCTTAAGCAAAACAATTTGATAAATTTGTCTTGGAGGTAAACTTAATTATGAAATTATTTTATTCATGTGATTTCACAGAAGTTTATTAGTAGTGGCGGGGAAACAGACACGGCATGCTAACTGCTCAACCACCTCTGCATTACGGAATTCTGTGGCATGGACAAAACTAATATTGTGGGAAAGGGAACTGAACATAAAAGAGCACAACACGTCCTCCTGCCACACGTTTCGTCTATCGTGTTTACTAAACTGGGTCGTGTTTCAAGCAGTAGCGTGGAACACGTTTAACAATCTAAGAAGTTTGCAGCCATGAGCAGTTCCAGGGCGATTTCCGGGGCGATGGGAAACTCCGGGATTTCCGTGGAGCTGTTGGTGTATCGGACTTTGTACGTGAAATACATGCAGACTTTGGAGAGGACGTGAGACGGGATCTCTCGGAAATTCACTTCATTCGTTTCGTTTTCAGCAAACTGACCTGTTTGGAAAGAGAGAAAAATCGAGTCGGAAATAATTGACCGTGTTTCACATAAACACAAAGAAATACATCATTTTACTTCAAAATAAAATTAGAAGCATTTTCAGCAAACTGGCAAAAAAAGTAATATACAGAATTATTTATAAAAAGAATAAATTATAATAGTAAATTTAAAATTGTATAAAGTTACATAATAAAAATATAATAATATTTTTTAATTATTAAAATATAGTACATCATTTTCTAACAAATAAAATTAATTAAATGTATTTTTTCCAGCTATAGGAGCACAAATATTGACACGGCTGCGATTATCTAATAAATAATTAACAATTTATTTTTATAATACATTTGGAAGGTGCTTTAACCCCGCTGTGGGCTCGACTATAAAGAATGCTTTTCTCTGGAACTTTCTGAGGGTTCTAGAAAAGACTCGCTTAATGAATCACGATTCACTGAATCACTGAATCAACGAATCACTGAATCACAATTCCTCAAAGCTTGCAAACATTTTCCAGAAATATATATATATATATATAAATAAAATATTCTATAATATATACACATATGTATAAAAAATTCTATTAAAAATAGAATTTTATTTATAAATATTAAATAAAAGTATGTAAGAATATGTAATTAATAATTCATGGAAAAAAGACATTATAAAATCTCAGAATAGTGAACAATAACTAAGTCATCACAGTATCTCTATTATTGTTTCTGATGCAGAGGAAGAAATGCTGCATTCAAATAAAGGGCGTCACTTTGAATAAACTCAAAAGTAAATGCCCCCTTGACTCGGAATTCCTTAAGTATTCTGGAATTCCTTATTTCTTAAGTTCAGCAAGTGATGTCAGAATCGAGATGGCTGCTCGCAGCAAACACAGTTACACGGTTTATACACACACATACACACACACACACACACACACACAAGCTTCAGATCAACATACAGATATGTTGATGTGTTAAATACTCGACACTGACATCACTCAGCACGGTCAGGCGGCCAAGTTTAATTTTCACACTTTGTATCTTGAAAATGACAAAATCATTTTCAAATTCAGTTCCCAGGGAAGCCGAACGCAGCACTGACTCTGAAGAAGGGCCGATGATTAAGCCGTGTGTGTGCGTGCGTGCGTGTGTGCGTGCGCTCACCAGGGCCGCTCAGCATGGCTTTGATGGTTCCTGACGTTAGCGCGTGTTCCCTCTTCACGATGAACTCATGACCGTCGGAGGAGATCAGTTTCACGTACATGGCGTCTGGGCCTTCACAGCCACCGTACGTCTTCTCTTCACAGTCTGAAAGACGTTCACAACCATTTAAAACAAAGAGGAAGAGTTACTGTCACAAAGCCATCCTTTTCCTACAACGGCACGACACTGAGCGTTGCAAACAATCACCATTTTTATGTAATAAACACCATGCTGCATTTTTTTAAAAATCCATTCCTAGTTCGATTTGAGTTTTTGCTGACGTTATAGCAGCTATAAACAGTCGTTCCCTTACCAGCCTCCCTCTACTCCCTCTCACAGTTTATCATGCTAGCGAGAATCTGAACAGAAGCGTAAACTCCTCTGTCCTGGCGACGGTCCAGCTTTAAGCCTGACTGACACCGGAGACGCCTTCATACATGATACACAAACAAACATCCCTTTAAAAAAACAAGTAGAACTCGATGGCGCTGCCGCAGCCAGGGTCTCTGCCGCCGCCACGTCGAGTCCGTCTCACCGCTCGACAAACCTCAAGGAAGCGACTGCAGATTTTTTAAAACTCCTTTTTTACGTATCTGACCTCGTCATGCCCTCTGGTCGCTTTCGGATCTGCCGGTTACCGTGGTTACTGTGATTACTCCAGCCTGTAAAACACCCAACCTCTCGTTCTGAAGAGAACAAGAATAAAAAGAAAACTCGCGAGCGAGCCGTTACTATAGAAACGATAACGGGGCCTTAGACTGTGTTTTTTTTGCTTTTTAATGCGTCCTTTCTAACAGTGTGAGTGGAACATCGACGGCGAGCTCTTACCCATGTTCTCTTCCGTTCAGTACTTCTTTTTCTCTAAAACACAAACATGACAAATTAATGAACAAATTTATTATTTTTTTTAAGAAACACCAAAAATCTCACAAGTGCTCCTAAAAACACAAAACAAAAGTAATCTGCAACACGCAGTGCTCTGTAGAGAATCCTGTCGTTTTATTCACTTTCATTATTTATCACTTTTCTTCCTTTTCCTTCTGCTTTGAGTTCTTTTCACTCTCCTCTACTTTCCCACATCTTTCTCTTCTTCTCATCTTTCTGTAAAAATCATATTACTCTTTTCTCGCCCCCTTTTTCACCTCGTATTCTTGTCTTTTAATCCCATTCCTTTTTTATTTTCTTTCTTTCCTTTCTGCCCAACCCTTGGTTTTTATCTTTTTCCCATTTCCTTCCTGTGTTTTCCTTGTACTTTCATTCGTCTTGCTTTTTAAAATTTTTCTTTCTCTTCTTTATTCCTCCCAAAGCTTTTTATTTTCATTTCACATATTACTTTTCTCTTGATTCTTCTTTTTTTCCTTTCTCGTCTTCCCATCCATTATTATTATTTTTCTTTTTTACATTTCTTGATTCTTTCTTTCTCTTTTTTCTTCCATCCCTCGGTTATTTCCAGCTCTTGGCACGCGCTTTGTACTTCTTTCAGGAAATGTGAATCTCAACTGCAGATAAAGAAAACACAGCTAGCTAACGTTAGCTTTTAGCTAACACGACACACAGCTGACTCACGTTATCGAGACGAGTCTGTGGAAATTAACGCATATCTACCATTCTGATAAAATACTACACAACATTTATAAAACGAGAAAATGTCAAACATGATTTACCTCCCGATACACCAGCGGATCTTTCGTTCCCAGGAAAACACTAAATTAAGCGACTACCTCCCACAACCGGAAGCGTCCTCTTTCTTCTTCTTCTTCTTTAGTAGAACTCACTTGCGCTGAGTATTCTACAAATTAAAAGCTTTCTTAGCGTTATTTTTAAACTCCAATTTAAATACAAACATTATTGATTATGAGATCATATAGTTGTGTTTTATTTAGTTTTTTTCCATTTTGTTGTTATTTAATCCGTCACACTAATCACAGTTTGCTTCCTGTATGTCGCGCTGTTGAAGTACTTCCGGGTTTTACATGGCGGTTCTGCAGTAATCTGAATAGGTTGAGTAACGTTAACCTTTCTGAATATGTTTTGTTTAAATGTTTTACCGAGGTTTAGATTTATCTCAAGAAATCACCAGATATTAAGACACATCCATGGAAGCAGCGTTTATTTCCTGCGCAGCTCTCAGACATCATGCAGATCTTCTGCTCTGAACATCAGCCAGCGGTTCCTGCAGAGGACATGCCTAACATCCCAGATAAATACGGTAAACATGGGAAACTACTGAACATGTTAAAAAGCATGCAGGTAAAATAAAATGCAGCATATTACCTTCACTGCAGTGCTAATGGCCACCTTTATAAGGTCTCTTTTTAATGCTTTAATTAATTCTGAAGATAATATTGTCCTGAGATGAAATGACTCAGTTGAGAGATTTCAGAATGCAGGTTGCTATAACTACTATAACTACTATAACCACTATAACCCTTTAGCCCTATAAACATAAACGCATTTCTACAATACAATGAACAATCTACAAACGATACAGCATTGCTGCATTTATAATTAAACCTTTAATGCTTATTTTGGGAATACTTTTATTTAATTAAAAAAATATATATTACCCCTGAAAAGGGGGATTTAAAAATGTAAATATATAAATAAAAATGTTCTGATTTTAACAAGTAGAAAAAAACATCATCAAATTCAGAATTTGTGATTCATTGTAAAAAAAAAAAAAAAAAAAGTGCATCACAACTTAATTTATTTACTTAATTTAGTGATTTTTTTTTTCTTCCGTTCCTCATTCAATTCATCGAGCACATAGTGCCGAGCAATGTGGCAAAAATATCATTTTGTGATCATTAAAGATATGATGAGATACAATACGTATGTATGAACAGAGAATGGCGGCGTTTTAGGAAAATCTACAACATTTATAAGAAAAGTATTTAACAAGGAAAGGGAGTGTAAATCACTCAAAACTACTGCAGCTAAAAATAGGTTAGTTACTTGTTACATGAGTAATAATAGAGATTTAAAGCAGATTTGAGAGATTTGAATAGAAATTTAAAAGTACCTGCTGGAACTCAGAAAAGCTCAGCAACGCCTATAACGATGTTAATATATTACGGAGATATGGATACTATATTGTGATATTCTGTGTGTTTGAACTGCTAGAGTAAAAACATACAGAACTGTCATTGGACAATTCTAACTTAATGTGTGTAAAATGAATAAATCTACTTGATGAAGGTTATTCATGTTATTTCACAAACAGTTGGATATTTTACGTCTTATTTAAGCCTGCATTGGTTATTTCCATTTCCATGCTAACTGAGAAATCCTACTCTTGAACAGACTGGATTATTTTATTCCATATGACTCGGTTCTGCTTTCCTTCTCCACTGCATGTGTTTTATAATCAGATTATCATTTAGCTAAATACCAGGTGAGATTTTCACTCCTTGTACTTAAGCAAGAGAAACTGAATCTTCTTTCAGTCTGGATTTGCTGTGGATCAGACAGACTAAACTTTACTCAAAATCTATTTATTTCATTGCATCAGATGTCTTCTACTTTCTGTTTTTATCTTCTTTATTCTTCAGATTCGACCCTGTGTGTATGGACGATGTTATTCCTCACAGCCGGGCCGAGCTGAGGACGGCGTTCTGATCTACACCGGCGATCTGCGCAAGGCCGTGCTCGGTAATTCCCTCACAGTACACTCCCATTTGGTTACCTGCCCAAAAGGTTTGCTTTAGTTAAGTGAGAAAAAAGGCAACATGTAAGTAAAAGGCATGATGAGACCAGTGTTTACGATGTCGCTTTTATTCAAATTGGTTTGCATTGAAGTGAACCCAGTTTAGTGACACAGCTGTTAATGAAGAGCCTCAATGTTTTGGAATTATGTTACTATTCATTGCAATAGCAACATGCCTTATTATAAAATATTCTATTGTCACCTGTTTTATTATTAGTATTATCTAATATTCCTACCTGTATTATTGTTAGTATCTCAGAGTATTCCTATTTGATTTATTATTAGTATGTAAAAGTATTCTTACATGATTGTTTATTAGAATCTCAGAGTATTCCTAGCTGTATTATTGGTAGTATCACGCAGTATTCCTACTTGTTTTATTATTAGTATCTCTAAGTATTTGTACCGGATTTATCATAAGTATCTAATAGTAGTTTTACCTGTTTTATTTTTTTTATTAATATCCCAGAGTAATGTATTTTAGTATCTATAGTATAACAAATTATTAGGTTTGTAATATCTTATTTGTCATGTACAAAAATAAAATTTCACACGGACCAAAGAGAAAAATCACACAATTACAAAAAATGTTTTATTCAGTAAATCCTGACAGCTTGTTATTAGTAGCTGTTGTAAATTTCAGCACTGGCCTTATTGGTTGTTTGTCTGTGATTGGTTGAAATCTGTCTTATTATGAAACATGTCATATCGAATAAGTAGACGTTTGTGTTTGATTCGCAGGCGTGAAGTTCTTCTCGTACTCCAGCAGCATGTTCAGTTTGTGTGTGATGCCCCTCCTCCTCACGAAGACGGGCATCGGCGTGAGCAGCTTTGCGATGAAGGCGGCTTTCTGCGGTTTTATCGGCTTCTTCACGTTCCTGACTCCGGTCCTCCTCCACCTCATCACCAAAGGCTACGTGGTGCGCTTGTATCACAACAAAGAGACGGACATGTACACGGCTGTCACGTACAGCGCACTGCTGGTGGAGAAGAAGACCATGTTTCACCAGAGCGACGTGAAAGTCCCAGACGTGAGCCGCATGTTCACGAGTTTCTATGCCAAGAAGCAGTCGATGCTCATAAACCCGATGCTGTTCGACATTCCGCACGACTACAATCACCTGATGGGCTACGATCAACCTTTCTCCTTCGACCCGGATGACATAAATAAACCTGATAAAAATTAGCTGTTGTCACTCTTCATTTTAAAGCTTTATTAAAGGAACTAGACTTGCGCTGCAACGAAAATCTACAAAGAAATCATGATTTTGCATTTTCTTGGGGGTACTAATTACTTGGTAATTACTTGGTTTTACTCAGTAAAACTTGATATAAAAACTTGTCTTTAATGTTGTTCTCTTGGAATTGTCCTTTTTCAAATTTGTCCAAAATAATGACATTTAGGCGACAACTGTTTCTTATAATAATATTATATTAAATTAAAATAGATTTTCGGTGTCTTCTGACTGGAGGACGATCTTTCTGAAGACCTCCGAGGCTTACTATTGTGTTAGCACTGAAGTTTATAAACATGAACTCCTGTGAGGTTAGATTATATACCAGTGAAAACTTTATACATGGCTATAGCTTAAAAATCCTCTAAAATATCCTATATGATTAGTTTACATTAGCTAGCTAGCATAGCAGTGAAGATTAAACATGTTTTTGCAAAAAAATCCTGTCAGGATAGTTTGTTATCCAGCTAAATAATGTTAGCATTGAAAATTTTAAATGTGAATGTGACTCAAAATCCTCTAAGAAATCTTGCTGGATTAGTTACTTAGCTCGATAGTTAGTGTTAGCCTTGATGCTTATAAACAGTTTTTAACAGGATTTAAAAATCTTCTAAAGTTAGCTTATGTTAGCTAGCTGTCATAGCCATGATGATTAAACATTTTTTTCAATATAACTCAAAAATCAAACAAAAAATCCTGTCAGCATATTTTATGTGGGGTAGCTGGCTAGTGTGCTCAGTGAAGATTATGAAGAAATAATCACAGAAATCAGGTTATGTTAGCAGGCTAGCTACCATTAACAGTAAAGATTGTGCACAATTTTGAATAGAACTCCTTTCAGAAATCTTCTCAAGTTAGTACAAGTTAGCCAGTTAAGCTAGCTAGCATAGCAGTGAACTGAACCCCTTTCATAAACCAGGTGGCTGAAGTTTAATTCATTCATGAAGCTTATGAATGAATATGAATAGAATCCTGTCAGGTTAGCTTATGTTAGTCATGTATTTATAGTTAAAGATACACCTTTAATGAATGTAACGTGTATATATATATATATATTATATAAATGTCTCCTGAGAAAATAGTTTAGCTTATGTTACCTAGCTATCTAACATTAGCAATCAAGATAAATATTTATATGAATTTAAATGAATAAAATCCTGTTAGAAATCCTATTGTTAGCTTGTGTTAGCTAACTGGATACTGTTCTCAGTGGAGGTTATTAATATTTAAGGATATGACTTATTATCGTGTCAGAAATCCTGTTATGCTAGCTCATGGTAGATAGCAACTAAATGTTTGACTGTTTTAGACACATTAGAAATTGTCTACCTTATTGAGCCATCTTGTAAATAAAAGTATCTACAAATAATCAACTAATGAATTTCTAACTTTTCTTAAAATTGTGTGTTTGTATTCAGCATTCAGACTACAACCTCCACTAAACAAAAGACGTAGCCAAGCAGGTCTGTACAAACACATTTATTTGACTGTGTTTGAAACAATCCAGCCACTATTAAAGTTAATTGTACAATAAATATTAACTACTGTTGCACTGCCACAAATCTACAAACTGAGCTTCAGGAAAAAAAACATCAGCATGAGAGTAAATGCAGAAAAGACAGCCTTCCGTTTGTCATGTACACTTTACATTGTGCAGGTTAAATATCCATTACAGGAAGTTTTCATTCACAGAGAATGATTCTTGCATTGTAAATACGAGAACTAACATGTGATTATGAGTGGAGCATCTGCCTTTCCCCATCGATGCAATGAATATGTGACACAGAGTTGCAAGTGTCTAATGAAGAAAGAAACCATGACATTAGTGCTTTTCAAGTTATACAAAACCTGAGAACTCAATTGTACTTGCATATTTTACTCTATAAAAGTTAGACTTTTTTCTGTACAGACTGATACGAAGAAAGCCAAATACCGTAACGCCTTCTCATAAATATTTATGACAAGGCACGCATAATTCTTCAGAAATACTTGGAGCAGGAATTATTTATCCTGCCAAAATGGTCTTTTACAAAATCACTTGCTAGAAGAGAGAATAATCCATGTGATCTGTAATGTTTTTCGCAAACTACAAGGTCAAGTATATACAGGTAAAATAAAGACCAACTCTTACATGTTTGTCATTCAGATATTTACCTCTGGTGATTATGGAGAAGCCAAGTTCTGTGCTAATGGCAGTCATTTACCATTAATATAAAGTGCTCTTTATATTTATCCAGCAGGACACGCTGCTTTGTCCATCACTCTATAAGTGACACAGATGTTTTATAAAAGGCAAGACATCTTACAGCAAGTTTTGTCCACAGTGTTAAAAATGTGCTGGACAACTGGTGTAATGCATGCATGCATTGTTTCCACTGAGTAAATGCGCTGAACAGATGAAGACTAGCATGCTAATGTAGGTAACTGAATATTCTTTATATATCTTGCTTCAGTTCTTTTTTTGGTCTTGTATATTGTGCCTTATTTGAATGATAGTGTAGTTAGAGCAACTCTCAAACTACTGACAGGTAAGCTTAGCAATCAGGAGGAGATCACCTCATGAAGGCATTTTTGAGAACAATTTAATGCTCATTATTATATTCAAGTCCTATGAACTAATTTGCATACACTGATTTTACTTTCACTATCAGTGAATAGACTAGACTACTAGTCAGTCCAACCTAAACAAAATTGGATGGTTCACACCTTGAGCCATATGTGATTATTTATTGGGTGGAGACTTGTCAGCATGTCAGGCTAAGCAGTACTTATGCTCAATCATACCTCTGTAGATCAGGAGTAGGTCTGGAGTATAGCAGTACAGTTCACAAACTCACTGATCCAAATACAGAATCAACATATTTATATAAGACAGCAGTCATTATTGTCCTTCCTGCACACCAGGTCATTACTGTATCATGGTATACATATCTTCCTCTGTGGGAATGCAGTTCCATCAGCCATATGTGAATATATCCTGTCATGCAAAGCTAAAGAACTGTCTCTTTGCAATATCAGAGAGTCTGTGTGCCTCGTCCAGTCCTGCCACACCAGAGAATCCATTTACCTCTTCCCTATTAAGGACTTGATTTATAGTCAGTCCATAGGTATCTAAAGGGCCTGGTTAGCATCACATGCCAGTTTCGCATGGTGGCGAGACATTCCCATCCCCGGTTGATTTGAGAATGTCTGGTGAGAGGAGGTGGTTGATGACCTTCTGTTCACTTTGACTGCTGTCTGACGTGTCCTCCATGCCAGGGGAACAATTCAACACAATTTTAGGTGAAGCAGGAGAAACCGTCGGCTTGTCAATGTGATTCTTCCCTCTTTGGCTCTCACTAGAGGATGGTGTGAAAACAGGAGAACTCATTGCTCCTTCCCCTTCAAAACCTCTTCCTGGGGTTTTAGGACTTTGCTGAGAATGTGGTGTTAGCAGTGCCGTGTCATCTGTGACCACCAGATGCAAGCTGGATGATGCATCATCTCCAGGCACTATGAAGTTGACTTGGAGTCCCTTGGCATGTTTTTTCGGAGAATCTGTTACATTTTCGCTGCTCATATCAAAGCTTTGGTTCTCCTCCCCTTGAGATCGGGCGCTGCCCTCCGGTTTGTATTGGACAAACTCATAGAGACCCTCCTTGATGATGGTGGGCTGCTTCAACTTTTCAGATGTCTTCGTGTTTAAGGATGTGATCTGGCTCAGATCTAGAGGAGGAGGAGCACGAGGGTGTCTTGACTGCATCAGGCTGGGGAGCAGTGCCGTTTTCTCCACTTCGCTGATGTCTGTGGAGCAGCTTGCAAAACTGTCGATGCTTGACACACTTCTGATCTCAGTAACAGGACGATCCTTCATTGTTGGGTCAGACTGAACCACCTTCATCTCCAGACTCTCCTCCCTGCCAATCCTGCTGCCTTCTTTTGGAGTCAATGCACTGGAAGGCATTGCCATTTGGTTATACATTTGCTCCAGAGATTTTGCATTTAACCGTTGAGGACTGGACCATGGCTTGATCACTTTCTCTGGAGACTGTAACTGCATCACTTCCTCATATTCAGGGTCATAGGATTTAGTGGCAGTGCATGGGCTTTTCTGATAGGCCCATCGACTTGGAGAAAGGTGGTTGTCTGAAGGCTTCTCTTTATTCTTCTCAATTACAACGTCCACCAATTCCATTTGACGCACAAAGGAATCCTTCATATTCATTGATACAATGCTGCCATTCCGCCTCGCCCTTTCCAAAGCTTCTCTACGTTTGATGGCTTTCTCTTGCCTCTTCTGCTCTTTGTAGAACTCTGAGAAGTTGTTCACAATGATGGGGATTGGCAAAGCAATCACCAGAACACCGGCGATACAGCAAAGCCCACCTACAATTTTACCCAAAAGGGTTTGTGGATAGATATCTCCATAACCCACTGTTGTCATTGTAATTGTGGCCCACCAGAAGGATGCTGGAATGCTGGTAAATTTGGTGGCATCCTCGTCTTTCTCAGCAAAGAACACCAGACTGGAGAAGATCATGATTCCCATTGCTAAGAACAAGATCAGTAAGCCCAATTCGTTGTAGCTCCTCCTTAGCGTGAAGCCCAGTGACTGAAGGCCTGTGGAGTGTCTGGCCAGTTTCAGGATCCTGAGTATTCTCATGATCCGAAATATCTGGACCACCCTGCGTACATTCTGGAACTGGAGAACGCTCTTATTGGACTCTGTGAGAAATATGGTGATATAGTAGGGAAGTATGGCCAGTAGATCGATGACATTCAGAGGGCCTTTAAAAAACTTCCACTTGTTGGGCGAAGACAGAAACCGCAGAAGGTACTCCATGGTGAACCATGCTATGCACACAGCTTCTACGTGGGCAAGGTTCGGGTTGTCATTCGACTGTCCGAACTCGTCAATAACTTGTAACTCAGGTAAGGTGTTCAGTGACAGGGCGATGGTGGACAGGATGATGAACAGGATGGATATTATTGCCAGGATCTGAAAAGAAAAGGAAGGAGGGGTTAAGATGAGCATGTCATTACTCAAACATTTTGCACTGTAAACTTGCATCATTAAACAATTTAGACAACAGGTTCCCAAAAGGTGCTGGAGAACTCCCTGTCCTGCCGCACACTAAAATGGACCAGGGTTGGGAACCTGTAAGACGCTCCAAAATGGGTGAAAAATTAAATGAAAAGCCAAAACAAAGTGTCATAGTCAATGACAAGCCATCATAACCGTCTCGGTGCATCTTGGCAACTGTATTGGAGTTTTGAAGCCCTGATGGCCAAAAGATATCTGTATTTTTATGACGCTGGTGGAGAATGCTGTCTGAAATGTTCAACTGGGTTGAGATTTGGTGAGGGTGAAGGCCATAGCATTTGATTTACATGAGTTTTATATTCATCATTCATTGAGCCCTCAGGCCTTCCAGATGGGGTGGTTTCATCCTAGAAGAGACCGTGCCCATCTGGATAGAAATGTTTCATCAAAGGATAAAGGTGATCAGTCAGAAGAATTTTGAATTGGTTTGCAGGGACATTTCTTGCCAAAGGGGGCATATGGGGCCAGCAAGATAATTATCTCCCACAGCATAATAGCCACCAAACCCCCTGACAGTATGGTTCAAAGATTCAGACCTGTACCGTACTGTACTCTCCCACTCATCTCTAAAATATGGTGAGGGATGACCGTATCACTTTTTTCTCTCTGTAGACCAGTGCCCCTAGTTTTCAACACTGAACTCTCAAATGTGTAATGCAGATTTTACAGTATGCACTGCAACACTACTACAATATCCATCCCTGAGTAGTATTATTTTAATATCAAGATCTTTTTTCCTCCTGTTATAAAAAAACAAATATCAAAATTGACAAATCACTAGATACCCTCTACATGGACAAGCTGATAAAAGGTCAAGTAAAACACACAAAACATCAATACTAATTAAAAACGTAGAGTACATTTTACTGAGTACATTTTAGATTTGAAATAATTCAATGGAATAAACATTTCATCTCTCAAACTGAATTTCAGGGAGTGCCGCAGATTGTTGCATTTAAAAGGAACACAATATCTTAAACAAGTTTTGTATTAACAGGTAGAAGTAGGTAATCCTGAGTCCTAGGATTAACAGAACAGTGTTTAAAAATTATTATAGATGAGAACTAAGTGAATAAAATATGAGTAAAAGTGCCATATAATAAATTGTAGCTAATAAGGACCAGTCACCTTTTCATATAGACCATAACGGTGAGTACTTTGGTCATAATTAAAAAAAAAATATTCTCACTGAGCTGAAGAAGCTGTTACTCTTCTGTTTTTTCCATCCATATCACAACTACTGAATTTACTGATGGCTTTCCCATTCATCTAAATGTAGGTGCCATTTTAGCTATAACGAGCCCTCTTACAAAGTCACTCAGATCTTTTCCTCTTTCCATCTTGATCCAAAATTAAAGTGAATTGAGCCCGATCAGCATTTTATACACACGAGAGAGAATGGTATGATGCTGATTAAGATTTCTTGTTCAACTGTCTGGAAGCATCTCCACTCTCCATTTATTCAGGTTTATTCATCTCACATTATTCATATTGTGGAACTCAAATCCACCTGAAAAGTGAACATGACACCAGAGTTCCTATATATTTATTAGAATTACACGAGACATCAGCGTGTGCCACCTTATCTCCGCACAAACATCTCAGGTGATAAACACTGCCAAGCATGTATTGATCAGCTGCTTTGTCAGTTTATGGAATGGATCTCTCTCGAGGTTTTTCCACTGTGCTTGACCGGGTTAATCGGATATTTCTGACTGATATACCATTCTTCATATCACATTTCTCGCCATTAAATCAATCACTTTGTCTGCAGCATTACAGCGGAAGGCACCATGCTCTTATGTAAAGATACTTCACTTCAGAACGCTAATGCTGCTAACACTGAATGGTTATATTGAATGCTGCACTTGCTACTGCCTCCTGCACACAGGCCTTAATGACTAAAGTGTTATCACCCATCCATATTACTGTCAATCCCATCCTGAGATAAAAACAAAGGCATCATTTTAAATATTTAAATGGCAGGGTTGCAGAGCTCATGACATTAAACCCTAATAAACTGCATCTGGTTTCATTTTCCTCTTTTATGATGACAGGGTCAGGTCAATGTTAAGGGTGTGAGAGTACACCATACCAAGGATAACAAGTCTGCTGAAACACAATTTGACAGTTTCATCACAAGTCAAAAATGTTTGTGGTACAACATTTGCTTCTTTAAAGCTCCACTACTTAGGATTCTGAACCCTCTCTTACCAAAAAACGTGAAACGTGGAAGGCGCTCTCTAGAGGTTTGTCCGTTCTGGGCTACTGTAGCGGCGGCAACATGGCGGCGCCGTAGAGGTGGACCCGCTCCCTGTGTAGGTATTAAGGGCTCATTCTAAACTTACGGAAACACAACGATTCGTAGTGACAGCTAATTATACACTAATCAGGACATACTGATGAATTCCATATTTTCCCAAAATCCTACATAGTGGCCATTTAAGCCAATGTAGCTTACAACCTTACTGAAGAATGGCTCACAGAAAACATCGGCTTTTCTTTAAATATCTGCCTCAAACTACATCCACATTCTTCAGTGTCATCACACAGACTTGCTGACGTGGTTTAGGATACATGGCGACTTCCTGTCTTCTATAAACATGAACTAAACTTCATTGTGTAGCTGAATGCTGGAACATTATGAGGTGTCATTAAACAGCTACAACACAACAGTGTTAGCTATTAGCAACATATCGTCACACCTGTACGTTGAACCTTATTTCAATTCTTCCTGTCGGGTTGGAAAGAGTGACTAACCACGTCTAACCTTTTGGGATCCTCACTATAGATAGCACCTAAATCCTATTATTACAGTTATCCTTAAACATCCGGCTGTGGAGAAGGCAATGTAAGTATGTTCGTCACAGATCTAAAGACAAAAGGAAAACAAAAATACTCTGGATGGTTTTCTATCAACTTCACAGTTTAGCACGGTATGCATTATATAATTACACAGTCTCGATTTGCAGAGCGGTCGGACTTGGAGGACGTTAATCTGAAAGCTCAGCCACAGAGGACACGAAATGCCATATGAAATCCTCCTGAGCAATGCCACTGCCAGATCTTAAAGAAATCCTATCAGACACACAGAAGTCTCTCGCAGCGTCACAGTGAGAACACACCTGAAGACACGAGTTTAGACATGAGCGCTATAACGCTTCAGTTGATTTTTGCCTGCCTTAATTCAGTTTAATTATGCATTACATTATATCCACAAAGCCACAAGTGTGCCAATGAATCTGGTGTAATTTATAAACGTTGAGCCGCAGAGAACATTTTACTCATTACGGGAGACAGAGACAGAGACGTCATGTGATGTGATGCCTGGATTGAGCCATCAGGTTAAGGGTCAACAGGCATTTTCAGAACCAGGTTTAAAAAAAGAATCCGCCTGTAATCCTGTAAAGGTCACGCAGGTCGATAAAGACAGAAAGGTGAACAGGTCTTCCTCTTTAAAGCTCTGCAGGTTATATAGTAGGAGAGGGTTTGTTTCAATGGCCAAGCGTTACCTGTATTAATTTGGTGGAAGCTTTAAAACGAATTAGCAGAATCCAATCCAATCACAGAGCAGAGTTCTGCGTAGAACCTTAAATGTTGACGTACCACCATCCCACATACTCTATATATGTATTTATAACACTGGTTATGTTTTTAATGTATTGAAGAGGCTAGGTCCCATCAGCAGGCAGGCCACCTGTCATTCCCAGGCAGACACCAATAATCAAGCTGCATAGGAAATACACCCTCTTCTCCAAGGGATTTTGGGTGATTTATTATTTCATTTTAATCTTCATTTAATGTTTATTTCACTAGCTATCTCACACTGAAATAAGAAGCCCTTTTATAAATAAACCCATGCTTTTAACTTGCTGGTTTGACATGAAAAAAAAAACGAAAAACCCCACTCTTGACACCCTGCTTCCTGCTGAGAAAATCTCATGAATGAATTTGAAATAATTTCCTCCTCTATCCCTTACAAAACGAACATGCACCCCACACTGATAAAGCACTTTGCCACAATCACTAAAGTCCTTTAATCATCTGAAGGTGGATGGCTTGAAAAGTGGGAAACGCCCGAAGGCTAAACTTTAGAAGGGCCCAAATTCCCAGAGTGCATTGCTGCCACGGCCTGCTCATTAATCAAAACAGTGAGCTTTAGGGAGGAGAAGACAAGCTTTCTGCATTACTGTGCACCTCGTATCCACTCCACTGCTGTCTGCACTGATGCTTTTAAGTGTTAGAGAGAGAGAGATGGAGCCTGAAGAGGCAGATTATTGAACTTTCTCCATTTCTACATTCACTACATCAGAGTTTTTTGGCACAGCATGCAGAAAAAAAAGATGAAAGGACTAAGGCTTTGTTTCAAATTGCATTTTACATTTTACTACACTACACCATACCATTCCATGCTACACTATACTACACCATACTATACTATACCGTTTGATATGATACAATACAATGTGATACTATACTACACAATATGATGCGAAACTGTACTACGCTATACGGTATAATACTATACGATGCGGTACGATACAATAACATAATACACTATACTGTGTGATCCTATACTACACGATGTGATACTATACTATATGGTACGATACAATATGATGCGATACCATACTTTATGATACAATACAAAGCAAAACTATACTATACTATACTATATGCAATACTATACTATACAATGCAATTATTTATGATACGATACTACACTATACTGCAATGCATCCTTTTACTGTTGCAGAGAGCACTCAAAGGTTGTATGTACACCGCTGTACAACAGATGTTTCCCTATCAAAGAAAGGTTCCAGTCTGGAACCCTGTAAAAAGTAAAGAACACTTCACTACTGTACAAAGATCAGATACTCAGGTAGAGCTTATTTTCACTGCATCAAAAATGTACTGTAACGGGACACCACCTTATCTCACTGCCTCAGATTAGAATTGTGTGTATAGTTACATCCCTACAACAGACATACATCTGTCTGCTAGTGTTTTCTTCTTAGCACTGTTAGTGCCGATGCATTGCTGCATGCTACACTAGCAATTTTGAAAAATTCAGTTCTGAAATTTTCACCACTTTTGCGTTTCCATTCCAGAAAGTTCTAGTAAATCATCTAAAGAGCACTAGTGCACGGCGTCTTGCAGAGGTTTTTAGTGTGGACTCGTTCCTACACGCTGCTATTAGCTACTGATTAAACAGACATCTCTTAGTGCTGCAGTACCAGCATCCCAAACAGCACCACCACCACTATGTCCATCAAACACCAGCATATGTGACACTAGCTCTCCGAACTATCGATCTAATTCAGCACCGGTCACTGATATGGGGCTAGAAGGATTTGAACGATGGCTCCTTGGCTTCAATTCAGTGTACTGAGCTCTCAGTGACTTTGCAGTAATCTTAAACTGCATGTCCTCTAAACCGCCCACCGAAAAGCCGAAAGCCACAAAAGCTCAAATTAGCCGTGGTCACGGGCCTCTTATTTCCCTAAGCACTCAGCTTCCGGGTATACTCGTGTCCTCCTTCTGCAGTCCTGCCTGTTTAGTAATTCATTCCTTAACATGCTGATAACTCTTATTTCTTGGACATGGCAATGGTGGTTCTGAGTTTGAGGCTCTTCGCTACTGATCAGAAGGGTGTGAGCTCAAATCCCCGTACTGCTCAGGTTTAAGCTGCTACGGAGAAAAGTGTCTGCAAATATTAATAAATGTCTAAAAGAATGAGACCGATGTCAAAAAAATGTTTTTGTTGTCATTTTAGGCTTCCGTCACACAGTATCACCCGGCATCTGATGCCGTATCGGAGCCTTTGTTACGAGTATGCATCTCCAGTAATTCTGTATCTGCTGTATGGTTCTAATTTACTGGTTTTTAATTGCACACGGTTTGTTTCGGCTTCACACACTGCTGTATTTATTCTGATTATGTGTAGTGAGTGTGTGTTATCTTGAGTGTTGCACTAGAAATTCTGGGAAATCCAGTGGCAGCAGATTTGCACCCTGAGGTTTATTTTGATTCTAGCTGTCCTATCCAAGTGTGTGTGTGTGTGTGTGTGTGTGTGCAAGAGTGTGTAAGTGTGTGTGACCTGTGCTGAGTCCTTGGAACATCTGGCTCCTGTGCTAAGCAGATTAATTGAGAGATCTGGATGTTTTTCCGACCTCGCCGCCTGCTGAGTTACTTTAACAACTTAACTGAGGTCCCAAAAAAACGTTTCCGTGTGGAGGACAATCTGGCCCAACATGAGGATTTGAGATTTAATCTGTGACAGCGTGGATTTAGAGGGTGTGTGACAAGAAAATGGACATGCATGGGAATTAGAACCAAAAAATATGGATGAATAAAGGAAGCATTAAGGACAAAAGATATCATGAGGACAAAAATTCTGGCTGTAATGAGGGAAAAGTCTTATATATATATATATATGTCAAAGACAGTGATTAGATATAACACAGGTCATTTTCTCATAATGTTGTAATTATGAAACCTTACTAATACAGTAATACAAGTGTGTGTCTGTGTGTTTATATGGTCAAGACCATGGACCACAGCGCAATCTTAAATCTCTCGTTTCTTTTTTCTCTCCATGTACTTATTGTCTCAGAGTGACTGTAGAAGTGATAACACACACCACACACACCACACTGTTACTGCTTCAGCCCTAAAGGGGTTCCACTTATATAAGGCTATATTTCACATACAGTGCTCTCACATCACTCTCAGATACACTGGAGTTTATTCACACACCTGTGTGTCCAGTTAAGAGCAAAGAGCAGTTTACAGCAGACTTATACAAACAAACACACACACACACACACACACACACACACACACACACACACACACACACACACACACACACACACACA